>CAUYRT010024793.1:0-14653 GCA_963574885.1 Lepilemur ruficaudatus
CAGCCACTTGGGAGGCTGAGGCAGGAGGATTGCTTGAGCCCAGGAGTTTGAGGTTGCTGTGAGCTAGGCTGATGCCATGGCACTCTAGCCTGGGCAACAGAGTGAGACTCTGTCACATAGAAAAAAATAAAATAAAATGCCCTCTCCTTACACCCTTTCTAGCCCCTTTACCTCATAGTCCTTATCACTACCTAAATTTGTATTATACATTTATTTGTTTCCTTTTTAATTATCTCCTACACTTGCATATGAGATCCGCAAAGGCAGAAGAAGTGAAGGAGAATGATCTGGTTGGTTTATGTCTGTGTCCAGTGTTGACTGTCTGCAGCCCTCCTGCCTGGCGGTCCAGTGGTCTAGTGCTGTCTGCTATCCTGCTGTGTCTGGCACACAGTAGGAAAATGTATCGATAAATATGTAGTGAATAAATGAATGAATGAGCACATTTTATTTTTATTTTTTATATTACTTTTTTTTTGTGGAACCCTTGGAAATAGAGCACATTTTATTGAGCAGAATCTTTCTAGTGACAGTGAGTGGGATATGACAATGACAGCCCCCGTATGTATTGTCTTTAGCATAGATGTAGGAGCTGGGAACATACAGACTCCACACACACCTTCTGGCTTCCCCACATTCCACACCTTCACCCTCAGTGACCCTCCCCTCCTCTTCCAATTTCTCCAACTCCTCAGCACTCCCTAATTCCCCTGAATTTTTTTTTTTTTTTTAAATTTTAGATTGTGAGAATTGCACAATTTGGGGAAAAAAGGCAGTAGAGTGTTAGAGGTCCTGCTGCCATCTAAAGGACAGAAGTGGTAGGAGGCCGGCCTCGTTAGAAAAAACCCGGAAGGCAGGACTGGGAATTTTATTAGCAGAGGGCCAGGCGAGACCCATGCAGCCTTCTCAGAAAAGCTCTTGCTCTCTTTGGTGCCCTGAGGAAATGAAGGTTGCTGGGTAATGAGCACAAGTGTCTGCAAAAGAGTTAAAGGCAGGAAATCACGTTTGGATCTGCTTTTTCTCCCTTCCTTTTAATTTTGGCGGTGTGTGTCTGTATGCATGTAGTAGGGGAAGTAGATTTTTTTTTTCTCAGAAACAAGATCCAAAAAAAAAAGTTAACAATGGTTGTCTTGGGGTGATGGAAGTGTGGTATTTTATCCCTCTGCGTTCCATTTCTCTGAAGTGTCTTCAAAGTGCATTACTACTTAAATGATTTTTAAAAACGATTTAATTATTAAATTTAAGTAGGAGAAGGATCACGGTTGCTCCAGAAAATCGATGCCTGTGAAGAGCAAAGTGAAAGAAATCTTTGATCAAGCTCAAAATCAATTACATCGAAGGGTTAATAAGATGTTTTGTGTTTTCTCTCTTTGAAGAGGCCTATTTCCTAGGCTCAACTTGAAAAAAAAAATGCAAAAGCTTCAATTTGGAGAAATAATTCAATATGACTAAAAGTGTCCGTTAGGATAAACAGGCAAAATTCCAAGAAAATAGTTGGATAGTTCGATAATTTCTGATTTCTGGCCAGGCGTGGTGGCTCACGCCTGTAATCCTAGCACTCTGGGAGGCCAAGGCGGGAGGATTGCTCAAGGTCAGGAGATGAGACCAGCCTGAGCAAGAGCGAGACCCCATCTCTACTAAAAATAGAAAGAAATTAATTGACCAACTACAAATGTATAGAAAAAATTAGCCGGGCATGGTGGCGCATGCCTGTAGTCCCAGCTACCCGGGAGGCTGAGGCGGAAGGATTGCTTGTACCCAGGAGTTTGAGGTTGCTGTGAGCTGGGCTGATGCCACGGCACGCTAGCCCAGGCAACAGAGTGAGACTCTGTCTCAAAAAAAAAAATAAATAAAAAATAAAAAAAAATTGTGATTTCTATAAGGTAAGATGTCTTGAGTGGGATAGTTTGCCCTGGCAAGGAGGGGCAGCCCCAGAAAGTTCACAGAACTGCACGTGGCTGACAAGCAGGAGAGTCTGAAAAGAGCAACGCACATGCTAAGGGGCAGGAAAACCCTCCGAAGGTGTCACCAAAGCGAACATGCCGGGTCTGCAAGTGTTACAGCCGAAACAGACTGCTTGCCTGTCACCTCCAGCATTCACAGCTCCCCCACACAAACAAATCACATGAGCGGGAAAAATAAAATTGCTTTTAAGATGCAGAAGCTGTCTCGTAACTGAGTAGATCAGCAGAGGCACTTTGAGCTCACAGTCACTAGAAATCTTTTAGGGAGCAAGATCAACTGCTAGGAAGAGGCCCAGGCTGGGATACACGCCCAGCACAAGGCAGAGCACTGAAGTCCAGTGTGTGCTCAAAAAACGTAGGGGTTCCAAGGCCAGAGCACTTTCAGGAGGAAGATTGGAGATGATATGCATTAGGAGCTGAGGTTGGGATTAAGCACCAATCCTTTAGTGTCTACTCACGGAACCCTGGGGACTGACTGGGAGAGAGGATCAGAGAAAGGCTGGCCAGGCAGGACAAGCCCCGGGATTGTGAGTTCCTGTATTGCAGAGCTTGGTGGCTTACGCACTGCGTTGCCACCTGCTGAGTAATAACAATCATAGCCAGCATTTGTTGAGGAATTACTGTGTTTCAGGAACTATGCTAAGTGCTCTGCAAATATTATTTAAATTAATATTCCTCCAAACCTGATTAGTAAGTGCTGTTAATATGACACATTAAAACAACAGCCCCCAACCAAGGAACTCCATTTATTCTCTTAAATTTGCACAGCTGTTGTGTATAGTATCGTCTGAGACTGTAAGTTTAGCAACTGTACAGTAAGTTCTCAAAGTCGACAGGTTCTTGGAAACTGTGACGTTAAGTGAAATGATGCATAGCAGGTCCTTGAATAACGTCATTTCTGTCAATATCTTTTCATTATAATTTTTTTTTTTGAGACAGAGTCTCACTCTGTTGCCTGGGCTAGAGTGCCATGGCATCAGCCTAGCTCACAGCAACCTCAGACTCCTGGGCTCAAGCAATCCTCCTGCCTCAGCCTCCCAAGTAGCTGGGACTACAGGCATGCACTACCATGCCTGGCTCATTTTTTCTATATATATTTAGCTGGCCAATTAATTTCTTTCTATTTTTAGTAGAGATGGGGTCTCGCTCTTGCTCAGGCTGGTTTCAAACTCCCGACCTTGAGCGATTCTCCCGCCTCGGCCTCCCAGAGTGCTAGGATTACAGGTGTGAGCCTCCATGCCTGGCCTTCCATTATAATGTTGATGAGGAAAAATATTGGTTTTCTTTATACATCATTTTGCCTGAAGTCAAGTTTCCAAGAACCTATCAACAACATTAAGTGAGTACTTATCGTTCTCTGTTACTCTTGCTAGAGCTTGGCTTCAAACATTTCTGCTCGCATAACCCCTACAGGAATTTTGATAATCAATACTTGGATACTTTTATGTTGAAATCTAATGTTTCTTTAAATCGTAAGTTAAACATTTTGTAAAAGATGTAATATGTGCTTTAAAACACTCTTAATATAAGATTTGATATCCATGATATTAAAAACTTAAATTATTTCTTACTGCTTGAAATTGCATTTTCACTCCACTTCTCTTACTCTGTATTTATCCTATGGTAACATATTTTTACACTTCTGTTGTCGTTCACCGTGATGGTTAGTTTTGTGTGTCAGCTTGGCTAGGCTATCATACCCAGTTTTTCAAGTGACTCTAATCTAGGTATTACTATGAAGGTATTTTATTTTATTTTTGAGACAAGGCTTCACTCTGTTGCCTGGTCTAGAGCTAGAGTGCAGTGGTGTCATCATAGCTCACAGCAACTTCAAACCCCTGGGCTTAAGTGATCCTCCTGTGTCAGCTTTCCTAGTAGCTGGGACTACAGGCACTTGCCACCACACCTAATTTTTATATTTTTTGTAGAGATGGGGGTCTCACTATGTTGCCCAGGTTAGTCTTGAACTCCCGGCCTCAAGTGATCCTCCCTCCTCAGCCTCCCAAAATGCTAGGATTATAGGCGTGAGCCACCACGGCCAGCCAACTATGAAGGTATTATATACATATGGTTAATATCTACATTTAGTTGACTTTTACGTAAAGGAGATTACCATTGATAATGTGAGTGGCAATTCATCCAGTTAGGTGAAGGCCCTAAAAGTAAAAACTGAGAGAGGTTTCCTGAAAAAGAAATTCTGTCTCAAGACTGTAATGGTAACACCTGTTTGAGTTTTTAGCCTGGCAGCTTGGCAGCCTACCCTACAAATTTGTTAAAAGATAAACTAAGGCACATTACATTTTTTTCTTTTTAAGAGACAGGGTCTTGCTCTGTTGCCCAGGCTGGGGTGCAGTGGCACATCATAGGGCACTATAGCCTGAAACTCCTAGGTTCAAGCAATCATCCCATCTTAGCCTCCTCAGTAGCTAGAACTACAGGTGTGTGCCACCATACCAGCTAATTTAAAACATTTTTTGTACAAACAGGATCTTGCTATGTTGCCCAGGCTGGTCTTGAACTCCTGGCCTCAAGCCATCCTCCTGCCTTGGCCTCCCAAAGTGCTGGGATTATAGGTGTTAGTCACTGCACCCAATCCCACACATTGAGTTTTACCGAGTTTATTTGAGCAGATAGCCATTCATGAACTGGGCAGCTCCATACCGTGAGTGTTTCAGAGCTTCACCAAAGGGACACAAGGGAAAGCTTTTACAGGGTGAATGCAGAAGCAAGGCAAAGAAATCACTCCGGTGAAAAGTCCCCAGTTAGAGGTTAGTTGGTGGTTTCTGAAAGGCCCAGAATATGACCGTTTCTACTGAGTTGGGTTTCAGTTTGCTTATAAAGGAATCCGGGTACTGATGTTGCCTCAGTCTAATGGCCTCCCAGTGAATTATTTTAACAGATTTTGGGCTTGCCAGGCCCACACTCACACGAGCTGATTCCTTACAGTAAATCTCCTTATCCCTCTCTCTCTATTTCCATCTATTATCTCCCGTTGGTCCTGTTTCTGTTCAGAACCCTGACTGATGCATTCATCCTGGTAATCTCTTTTTTTTCTTTACATTTTTTTTTAATCTTTTTTTTTTTTTAGTAGACATGGAGTCTCGCTCTTGCTCAGGCTGGTCTTGAACTCCTGACCTCGAGCGATCCTCCCGCCTCAGCTTCCCAAAGTGCTAGGATTACAGGCGTGAGCCACCACGCCCGGCTATCCTGGAAATCTTAACTGCAACAACGAAATATAAAATTGAACTTAAAAATTACATACAATTGTTTTGGGGTAATAATGTTAGTAGTGTTAAAATATCTCTTCGGCATTGAAGGGGTACCGTAATGATTAATAGTCTACAGCTGCTCAAATGGTATAGGCATATTAAAACATTTGATAATTATTTAAAAAAGTAAAAATCTATAGGAAATGAATTTTTTTTTTTTTTTAGCATAACAGAGTTTCTTAATTAGATTTGCTGAGGAGTATATTTGTGAAATTATTTATGGGGGTCTTGATTAAAGAAATTGATTGAATTGTTCGTCTCTTTGGTCCTGGAACCATCTTAAGGTTTGAGATGGGTGAGAGGTAGACCTTTCTTTGTAAGTTGGGAGAAAAGTGACTGTGAGAGAGGAGCACATTGTTAGGCTGTTATCAGTTATAGGAAGGGTACCTATAAAAATAGAGGATCTGAGAAGTGATCCCTTTTAAAATGATCTGTGACCTTGCCACCATTCTAAAATCTTTGTGTGCTTCTCGGGCAATCGAACCCTTCTTGGAAGACTGCTGCTCATTTGTGTGGGTTTCAAACCTGTTACTCTCAAACATCCTGGCTGCTGACCTGGTTGGGCAAATCTCTGCTTTCTGCTTATTTTCTGGCTTCTGTTAATTTAGGTACCTTGCTTTACTGTCATCTTTGGATTTAATGTCCCTGCTGGGTCTGGACTATCTTCCTCATTTTTTTCCAAGGCTCCTGTCCTGGGAGTTTCCTTGGTCCCCCAGCTTTTTAACATGACAGCTTGATCTTCTATTATTCACATCCCTGAAGGCGCGATTGCTTTTGATCACCTCAGGGGCGCCGGACAGGGCGGGAGGCAGCGGCTGGGCCCCCTGTCAGCCGTCTTGCTTCTATTGACTCCTCATGAGGTACCAATTAAGTTAAGAACTCCGCATTGTCCTACTCGGAAATCTGGCTCCTTTGTCTGCTTCAGTCTGTCTCCGCTTATTCTGCTTTATTCCTCCCATTTACCTGCTGGTCTTCTGACCCTTTTTAAGCTTAATTGTTTGTTGCACTTCCTTCCTAGGCTTTCCATTGCTGCTTTCCATGGTTCTCTACATGCGAGTAAAGATCAAACCATAAAAAATAACGTTAAAATTTACCCACATTTTGAGATGGAAGGAACATTTTAAATTGTAGTTCCCGTGTGGGCAATAGATTTTGGGCTTGTGCGGAAGTTGTTCAAGCCTGGAGTGTCTGAAGCTGTGAGAGACGAGTTTGAGAACCAGCATTCCTCTAGACTTTGCAACCCAGATGTCCTGCGATGGCACGTCACATATGTGTTTCCGCCACACCTTCCCCCTTGTTAGCCAATGTTACTGACCCTCATGGTTTACACAGGAGGAAGGAAGGAGAGGTAGAGAAAGAGGTAACAAGGTTTTTATTCAAAATCTACTCCTGTGGGTGGGGGGCTTGTCAATATTTAGACAGAACTCTTTCTCTCTTGGTATGCTTTGTTTTGTTCTGTGAGCACCATTTTTTTCTCATGATTGTGGGTTTGTCATCTGTAGTTCCCTTTTTCCAGTTGAACACTCTTGCTTATTCCATCTACAGACTCTTGCACTCTGGTAGCCTCTGTTCGCAGAGGTCTCTTTCCAGATAGCCCTATTGAATGGGATTCAAGATGACCCCTATGCTGGCTCTGTCTCTCTCTCTCTCTCTGGTGTGTCCATGTGGTGCTTTGTGTTTATTAGAAAGGTGCCCTGTTTCTACCTATTGAGAAGCTGTTGTAAAATCTACAAACTTATGATTACCGTGTGAATAAATCTTGACTCCCTCCTCCCTCAGCATCAGATGCTGCCCCCTTGGCAGCACACAGCTTGCACACCACACATGGTGACCCTGGGCACACACATGGCATACAGGAAACACGTGTTTTGCCTAGATTAACTTCGGAAATGAAGGCTGATCCCAACACAGAAGGAAACTCTTCTTCATTCTGCTTTCCTCAGGTAGAAGGATTGTTTTACTCTCAGCAATCTTCTTGAAGCTCTCTCTTGTCCAAAGGTAAGGGTCAGGCTTACCCCAAACCCTCTTTGGAATGTAGAAGCAGTGGGATTCAGAGAGGAGCAACAGCTACCTCCAAAGAAATTCTCTTCACAAATCCTCATCAGTATCTAACAATCTGACTTTTTATAACCTTTTGCTGTACATGAAGGATTTCAAGAGCCACATTAATGCATTTTGGCTAATTCCTTTGTAAACTCCACATATGGTCTCATACTCTGTCATCTATTTTACCTTGTTGTTTCAGTTGTAACTTCTATTTTAACATCTTATTATAAGCATAATGTAAAATGCAACTATTTCTCCAAAGGTGACAAACACCTTTCAGCTCACTCCAATGAGAGTAATTTAACTTGGATATAACTTATCTTTACTGGAAAACTAAACTTTACCAAAGAATCTTTTTTCATGGGTTTGGTATAAGAACAACAGGGAAAATTTCTTTCAGAACAATTTATTAGGGAGGGTATCATGAAAGTCTATTATCTTTGTCCCTTTGGAAGACACAAAGGATCATGTGAAATAAATATCCCTAAGGATGGATTAAAAAGGGATGGGTTAAAGCTGCAAATAGCAAGATTTAAGATTAAGTATGAAGAATTACCTGACACAGAAAATTCTTTAGCCCTGGAAAGAAATATCAAAGGACTTTTTCTGCAATGTTGGCCTCCCAACCAACTTTGTTGGGTTAAACTGTTTTGTTTCCTTAACTGTTCATGAATCTCTGCAAGTGGATGATGGTTGATTATACACTCAGTCCCTGATTAAACTAGGAAACTTCTGCTAAAAAGATTCAGTATAATCTCTGTTTTGGAATTATCTAGCCATTTAAACTCATTTAACCAAGGCAGCCTGGTGATCCAGACTCTGCCAGGTATCATACTAAAAAAAAAATATATATATATATAATATATACATATAATTTAAAACAACTAAAAATCTTTGCTCAGTTTTTTATACAAATGTATGAGTGCAACAGGTAGTGGTTAGTGTTGAAGGACAATTTTCCATGATTCCCTTAAATGTCTTATGAAACAAAGCATTTTGTTCTGGATTATCTTTTCAAAGATGTTTGCATATAGTTGTATATATGTATGTATACATAAATTCTTTTTTGATGATACGTAATAGATGTACGTATTTTTAGGGTACATGGGATAATGTAATACATTTGTACAATTTTTAAAGATCAAGTCAGTGTAATTGGGATATCCATGATCTTAAATATTTGTCTTTTCTTTAAACTAGAAATATTCGAATTATTCTCTTTTAGCTATTTTGAAATATACAGTAGATGATTATAAACTGTATAACGAATAGTCTTGGAAGATAGAGACCATGTCTCTCTCTGGAACAAAAGGCAGGCTTTCTTGAAGTTTTGTGTGGTGGGCAGCATAATGGCACCCCAAAGATGTTCACATCCTAATCCGAGGAACCTGTGAATATGTTACTTTGCATGGAAAATGGAAATTAATATTGCAGATGGAGTTAAGAATGCTAATCAGCTATAGGACTTTAAAATAGGGAGATTATCCTGGATTATCTAGGTGGGCCCAATATAATCACAAGGATCCTTTAAAGCGGAAGAGTGAGGTGGAAGAAGAGGTCAGAGCGATGCCATGTGAAAAGGACTCAATTTGCCTTTGCTGGTTTTGAAGATGGAAGAAAGGGGCCATTGGCCAAGGAATGCTGGTGGACTCTAGAAGCTGGAAAAGTCAAGGAAAGAGAAAAGAAATTTTAGTGCAATGAAGCCTAATTTGGACTTCTGACCACCAGAACTGCAAGATAACACATTTTGATTGGTTAAGACACTAAGTTTGTGGTGATTTGTTACAGCAGCAACAGGAAACTGATACATCTTGACAGACAGAGGTATCCTTTCCCTCTGTAGCAAAAGGTAATAGTGCTTACTATGCAATATAATAAGGATACTGTTTCTTTCTGCGGCAAAAGGCAGGCATGCTTATTTCCCATTATAAAGTATTGCTAAGCAACCCTGTAATTATTGTCTTCAAGAAACTTTAGTCTCTTTTCATGCTTCAGTGATGACGTGTCCCAGTGTCTCCCTCTCCCCTCACACAGATCAGTTTGCAACAAAATTGGAAATAAAATAAAACACCAAAATGGGTCGTTTACCGTAGGTAGTTTGAAAAGCATCTCTCTCTTCTGAAAACTTACCACTAGGGCAGCTACTAAAAAATTCCCTGTCTTTTTTCTCATCTACAGAATTTCCTTCCTGCCACATTTCTCCATTTATTTTTCTTTCTCTATGACGTTCTGCAGGAAGAGAAAAATCCTTGGGAATTAGTCTTTTGTTCTTTTCTCACGAGAACCATTCCTCTCTCGGAATTTTTGGTGAAATAGATTTCCCTCCTGGCTATACCATAAAGCATCTTGGTTTCTACAGCCACTGTCTTGTGTTCAGCCTACACTCTGTGGCAAACATTAAGTCAGCATTTCCGAAGTCATCTAGACCCAGGATTTTGTTTTCTGGATGTGAAAACCAAGGCCTGTAATGACCAGGAGAGTCGTTGCCTTGCTAAAATCTCTTCTGATCTAACTACCTAGAGTCTTGGGAGAAATCGTCTTAGCCGCTGTCAGCCCCCATCTCTCTGACACAAACTTGGCTCAGTTGCTAGATTGGTTTAGCATTGTTGTTTCCCCTCAACATCTCTAGAAATACAACCATGACTTCAAAATTACTGTATTTCTGGTTTTCCTAAAAATTGACCTGGGGACAAGTTGAAAATAAGCTTATAACTATGCTCATTTTATGAATAATTAATTAAGATACAAAAGGAGAGGGAGAAAAAGCTTCCACATGTAGCAGAGAGAGAATCCAAAAGCAGGAGACTAGTGACCCGCTGGATCCCTCCAACCTTCAAGAAGTGTGAAGAGGGTCTACATAGCAACAGAAGATGCTTCAGATCAAATTATGAGTCCATAAGAGATAAATTGGTGTCCTTTTTATTAGCTCCAAAGGAATGGTTATTACCAAAAAACATCCTGAAGCTATCTTTTAGGCTGAACTTATGTACACACAGACAATCACATGTAATTCACTGAGTGAGAAAACTATAGAGAGCAAATACGACTTCTATAACTTTTATAAGAAAGGACAATTTTCCATGACCCCCTTAAATGTCTTATGAAACAAAGCACTTTGTTTGAAGTGAAACGAAACTACGTTTAAATTTAGGAGCAGTTTCTATGGGTTGTTACTTAATTAGTTAAGGTGATTAATGCTTAATATTTTAAAAAATCTTCCTTTAGTAGGTAATATAGGTGAATGTTTATATTTAATAGTATCATTTTTATCTGAAGATATTTTGCTATAGAAGAAAAGTGTTGTAATTAGTATATTTATTCATGGTACTGAGCCTGACCATGTGGCCTACTAAGCTTAAGCTAGTTGCCTCCATTCGTCTGGTAACTGTTTCTAGAATGGGAGGGATGATTTCTGGACAAACAAACTTCAGGAGTTTACCTATTAAGCCTAAAAAGTACCAGCAAAATTCAGTGATGGAATAAAGAAATCTGAAAAAATTTCTTTTTGCAAATGAGGAAGATAAGAAAGCAAAGAGCAGGATAGAAAAAGTTAAGGAATAAGTAAAAATAAGTAAAAAGGTTGCATTTCCTCTCATGGGATAGGTTTTTCAACAACTCCTGAGGGCCAAAATACAAACTATGACCTCTCAAGTTCCTCTGCAGTTCTGTTCTGAGAAGTAATTAGATAAATTTGATATTCTTGTCTTTTGTAACATTAATTCATTCCTACTTTAACTTTAAGGATCTTAATAGAATTGTTTATTCATTTGCATAAATATTGTAGATTGTGGAAAAAATATGAGACACTTAGAACAGGATTTGGCACATATCTGCACTTCTTAAGTGTTTGTTATTACTATTTTTTCACAGGAGTAAAAACAACTCTTATGATAAGTCTATAATAATGTCTTTTAAGCTATGTATGGTTAATCTTTGGAATGCCTTCTAGTCAAAAGTTTCTGAATCCCAGCACAAAATTAATTTGAATGCATTGAGCTGGTTTGCCAGAGGGCTGGACGACAGTTTTGACTTTTTAGGATGACTTTTGAGGCTATCTTTGTTTCATGGTTTATGTGAAAAATCTCTCTTTCCTAGTTTCTTGAATTTTAGGGGCAACTGGAGATGTTTTGAAGTAAACCAACCATTAGATGTCGCTTTCTTCTCACTGCTTTTGGTTCTTAGGCAACATGACCTGGGCTTAAGCTTTTTGGTTTTCTTATTTTTTTGAATGTCTATAAATAGTCTGTATGTCAAAGCTAAACGGGAAATTTAATTTTAGATTAGTAGATAAGAGACAATACTCAACTCCTTGGAATGATTAAATTTTGGGCCTGTTTTAAGCTGGCCTGACTCAATGTCCCTAGTTGACTAAATTTGGAAATGCAGTTTGTGTTTTTCTTTCTCGCTGAAATTAGCATAACACTGATTCTGTGCCAGGCACTTATGCCTGGGTATATCTTCGTTCAGGTCAAAGTTCATTTTTTTTTTTTTATCTAGTGATCACTGAGTTAAAAACTTATACTTCGGATATTCATTTAGAGTTGCTTTTCCAGAAAACCTCTGGGATCTTCCTCCTCCCCATCAAAGGCTCAGAAACACATAACAGTTTGAAAAAGAGACAAAATACTGATGCTGGTCTGAATGTTTATGTCCCTTCCAAAATTCACGCTGAGACTTACTCTCCATTGTGGTGGTATTAGGAGGTGGAGCATTTAGGAGGTGGTTAGACCATGAGGGCTCTTCCCTAGGCTCCTTTGCCCTGTGCCTTCTGCCACGTGAGGATGCCTCCGCAGGAACCTGCCACTGATGGAGCAAGCCCTCACTGGATACCAAACCTGCCAGCGCCTTGACCTTGCACTTTGCAGCCTCCAGAACTGTGAGAAATACATTTCTGTTCTTTGTAAATTACCCAGCCTCAGGTGTTTGTGATAGTAGCACAAATGGACTGAGACGACTGCCAATCACGATTTTAAGAAAGAATCTGATTCAAGAGTATCTTCTTTCCAGTTTTACACTTTCTGCTTCAGAATTGTCCCGTTATCTTTTCTATTCTGCAAAAGCCTGACCCTGAGCAACTTCCAGAAGGAGGTCTGGAGCTTTTTGAGACTTGTTTCTTTGGTGGTCATAAGGCTTTGCTCTGTTGGAGAACTGTCACTAGTAAAGATTATTAACAACTTTGGGTCTGAGGATGTGTCCAAAATTTATGAAGGGTGCATCTAATATGACAGGATTAAAATGTATACAGATATCCAAAATAAACAAATAAACAAAAAGTTACGTTTTGCATTTATGTAACCGACCTCTCTTTTTGCTTTTGTTTCTACTGTTGTAGAAGGAACCTTCCCTCCTACCAACTCTTAAAACCCTCTACCAGTTTTCTAGGGCTGCCATAACAAAATGCCATGGACTGGATGGCTTAAACAACAGACATTTATTTTCTTACAGTTTTGGAGGCTGCATGTGCAAGATTAAGGTGTTGGCAGGGTTGGTTCCTCTTGAGACCTTCTCTCCTTGGCTTGCAGATGGCTACATTCCCTCTGTGAGCACGTGACTGGTGTCTCTTCATGTGTCCAAGTTTCCTCTACTTAGAATACCAGTCATATTGAATTAGTGCCCACCCTTAGGGCCTCATTTTAACTTAATCACCTCTTTAAAGGCCCTATCTTCAAATACGGTCACATTCTAAGGTCCTGGAGTTTAGGGGTTCAACACAGGAGTTTTGAGCGGTGGGGAGGACACAGTTCAGCACACATCATTGGCCAATTGAAAGTAATCCAATTTCCCCTGTTTTAAAACAATCTCTTTCTATTGAATACTCATTAGAAGTTTAACCTCTCCAGCTCTTTTGATTACTCAAGGGGTCTTTCCTCATTCTTCCTTCCCAAGATGGTGTCTGGAGTCAAGCAGAAGCTTAGTATCTGGATGAGAGGAGGAGAAGGGGCCTTTGTCTTCTGGCCCTGGCTGGCCTCCCCTGAGTGGACCACCTTGGGAACCAGGCATCCTGTGCTGGTGATCCTCATGGTGGGCTGGTTGGATCCTTTTTCTGACTTCCACTGCTAGTGACCATGAGATGTCCCATTAGCTCTCGTGGCGAGGTCTCTGCAGGCTGCTACCTTCTCCTTCAGATCTTAGGCCTCTTCCAATCAGTGTGAAAGACTGTGAACTGAATGAAAAGATTACTGGGAATCTTTATTGGAAAACAAGGCATAGTCTGGGATATCCTTTTGGTTATCTGATGCCTTTCATTGGGCTATTTTACAACTTTGTAAGTTATAGAAAATGAATAATGATACAGAGGATTCTTTTTCACAGAAATGCAAATTAGTTGTATCCGGTGGAATGCAATAGTTTATTGCCCTGTGGAGAGATCTGTTTGACTTCTATTTGTAAATATATTGAGCACTTATATATATGTGTGTGTATATGTATTATATATGTGTATGTGTGTATGTGTATTATAATATGTGTGTGTATATATGCACACACTCTTTGAATTCTCCTTTGACCCAGATGCAACATCTTACTGGTTCCCTCATTAATTAATGAGTTAAATACAAACTTTGACATGTGTTCAGTTTACAGTTATATGACAGTCATTATTTTACCCCCTTAAAAAAATAAAATTGTCCTTTAACCAGTCCATTGTTCTCAAAATTTCCGTGTTCCCCATGTAGGCATACACAAACTTCAGGAACTTCTGCGTGCTATGCTCACATCATGGACAACTAGAAGTGCCATCTCTGGCTCACCTAACCAGCTGGGCATGGGGATTTGGGGATTTTTTTGGGAGGGTGTTTCTATCAGGCTGTGACACAGAAGGCTGGTATGTAGGCCCTGATTTCTTTCTTGGGATGCCCTAGCTTTACCCTCTCAACTCTTTCTACCTCCTGCCTGCTACTTGAGCTTTTGTTTCCCTTTCTATTTACAGGTAAGTTGCTTTGATGGCATCACCTGCATCTTTTCTACCTTGTGTCTCACAGTAAAATTCTATATTGGACTTAAAACTCTGTGTTAACAGGAAAAAGAGGCTGGGTGCGGTGGCTCACGCCTGTAATCCTAGCACTCTGGGAGGCCGAGGCAGGAGGATTGCTTGAGCTCAGGAATTCAAGACCAGCCTGAGTAAGAGCGAGACCCTGTCTCTACTACAAATAGAAAGAAATTACCCAAACAACTAAAAATAGAAAAAAATTAGCCAAGCACGGTGGTCTGTGCCTATAGTCCCAGCTACCTGGGAGGCTGAGGCAGGAGGATCGCTTTAGCCCAGGAGTTTAAGGTTGCTGTGAGCTAGGCTGACGCCATGGCACTCTAGCCCGGGCAACAGAGTGAGACTCTGTCTCAAAAAAAAAAAAAAAAAAAAAAAAAAAAAAAAAAAAAAAA
>CAUYRT010024794.1:0-31377 GCA_963574885.1 Lepilemur ruficaudatus
ACCTAGCAATAGTGAATTGTGCTGCCATAAACATTCAGGTGCAGATGTCTTTATTATAGAATGTCTTGTGCTCTTTTGGGTAGATGCCTAATAATGCTGATGCTAGATAGAATGGTATTTCTATTTTTAGCTCTTTGAGGAATATCCAAATTCTTTTCCACAGAGGTTGCACTAATTTGCAGTCCCACCAGCAGTGTAAGTGTTCCTGTCTCTCCACAACCTCGCCAGCATTTGTTGTTTTGGGATTTTTTGATAGAGGCCAATCTCACTGGGGTTAGATGGTATCACATTGTGGTTTTGATTTGCATTTCTCTAATGATTAGAGATGTTGAACATTTTTTTATATGTTTCCTGGCCATTATTCTGTCTTCTCTGGAGCATCGAATTTATTTAGTGTTGACATTGCAGTATCACAAAGCAAGCAAATCATCTTATCTTTAGCAGAAACTAGATAATCTTGCAATTCCCAATCCTCATTAAAAAATCTGTTTTCTTCCTTCAGCATTCTCTTGGTCTTCTTTGACATGATGGGCTGTTAGGCAGAAGAATTAAAAAACATTGTCAAGCTGTGCAACTCTTCACAAATTCTACTTCACACAGAACCATAGGGCACTATGTCAAAAGCTGATAGCAAGTTGGCATACTCCATCCCCATAAACTCTCACCAACCAACCAACTACTGCTGTAGTGGCCCCAGTAAGGCAGGGAAATTAGAACTAAAATACAAGAAAGCTACCTAAACACAGGATCCAAATTGCCGATTTTCCCTCCTGCCTCAGGCTGGGCTGCGGCTCAGCTCAGCACTGTTGCAGATCCGGCCTCTACCGAAACGTTTGGTGCTTTGTCAATGATAAACTTTTGTTTGCACTAATTTTATTTTTTTTTTAAATGCTGTGCTCAGTATTACTCATCCTGAGACTGAGTTTGTTGGCATCCCTTACACGTGCGCGCCGCAAGCTCCTTGCCCACCTGGTCCTGGCTCCTGCAGGGTTCAGTCTGTGGGCACAGAAGGATCAGCCTGACTACTGAGGATGCTGCATTGGAAGGTCGTTTGGTTCATGGGAAGGGGACTCCCCCGGGGACCCTCAAGAGCTATGTCTGTCTGGGGATACTGATCTCAGGGGATGCCCAAGGGCAGGGTCTGCCCTGCAGACAGAACCAGACTCTTTTCTGTACGAGGGTGGGGGCAGGGAGGGAGAGAAAGATTATCCCCTGGAGACAGGCTGGACCCCAGACTGCTGTGCCGCCAACACAGGGACAAGAGGAGCCTCTCTCCCATCCAGTCCCCTCCCCAAACCATCGTTCCTGCAGCCACTGGGCCAAGACCAAGTGCCCCAGCAGGGGGACTGTCCCTTCTTCTCCTCGTCTTCTGTCACCTGCCTAGGCTGAGCCCCTGGGAGGTGGGTGCTGAGTGACGTGTGATGAAGTCACTTCTCACACAGCCCCCCCCCCGACCCCTGCTCCCGCGGAGCCCGAGTCCCCGTCCCTCTGTCCTCAGGGTGGTAACACTAGCCCTGCAGCTGCACCAAGGTGACCCCTGGCCAGGGTCACCAGCGTCTGAGTGACCCGGTCACTGTTATCCCGGGAAGCACATGAGCTCCCTGCCTAGGAGCTGGACTGCCGCTCGACCTGGCTGATGGGCTGTGGGTGATAAAACCTGTTCCGTGACAAGAGCGACGACAGTATCTGCTCCGCACAGGCGCCCGGCACACGTCAGTGACGCAGGTATTCAGTAAAGCCTCATCCGCCTCCCGCTGACAACTGTTTACCTTTTCTCTACACCGTGAGGCACGTGTGCTTCCTGCAGCGTGACGAAGCTTCACGCAAGCGCTGGGAGACCCTTCCACTGAGTCTCCGCTTTCACCGTGGGTGCCCCGCGTGGCGCAGTCTTCTTCTGTGTGAGTTTCCTCCCTCCAAGAACCCCGGTTTAAGTCGGTGATCAAAGAGGAGTGAAGACAAATGTTGTGTATTCGTAAACCCAGCCAGGATGGGCCTCATCACACCTGGCCAATTTAGAGTGTCCCTGTGTGACCTCTCGACATACACTCACTCGGAGTTGCCATCTCGGCCACCCAGAGGCCTGTGCTGACCACGTAAGCACGCTATTCTCCTCTCTACCAGCCACATTTTGCAAAATCAGTTGCTGCAGCCCCAAGGCTAACATTGCCTTCAGCTACCTGCGTTGGTCCAGCACAGCTGGGACCTCAGCCGCAGCGACCATTCTCCTTGTGTTTCGAGAGCTTCCTGGGTGAGAAATGGTGCACACTCAGCATTTAAAATCTGTTCTCCCTGCTTTAAACAGTATGTTTTTAACTGATACTAATCGTGTACATCACATGGCACAGAAGACTGACACATCTATGCAGGGACATGGCGAACCAGCTCATGAGATCTCCAAATTCTGCCATCAAGGGGAAGACACCGTTGGATGGATAGTTATTCTGAAATCTCAAAGAGAGGGCTGGCTGGATCACGCAGTTGTCTGAGCCTCAGGTTTTGCCTTTATAAATATTGTAATTTCAGCCTGCGTGTTGGGAGTGTCTGAGGACTGATTGCATTGTGCACTTGAGTCTCCGATTTCGAATGTTCTGGGTAAAGCTAGCAGAGTAGCTATGGGCCTTCACACCAGCCCCCCTCCCCTTAGCCTTGTCCTTAGGGCTGAGCGTCATCCAACCCTCCCCTGTTGGCCCCAAAGGCTGCAGGGAATGGCCACTCCTGGCAGCTGGGTGGAGGGGCGTGGAGAGAAATGAAGGGCACACTCGTCCCTTGGAGTGAAGGCGTCACCTTCAACCTGCACCCATCAGACCCCTCACCCACTCAATGCAGCGACTGTGGTTGCCCTGAGAGCCAGTCACAGGCTAACCCTCCGGCCTCAGCACACGCGCACACACACGCACACACATGCACACACGCATGCACACACTTGCAGACTGGGCTCTGTACCCCGCTCCCTCCCTCCTGCGGGGCTGGTGGGGGGCTGCCCCGCCTGCCTCCTGCCCTGCAAGAGGTTGCACCCAGCCCTACTCGCTTAGAGATGTGTTTTCTCCAAAGAGGCAGAGCTGCACCTTGAATCTGACACACACATGACTCTGCGTTTGTAAAAGTATCTGAAGTTCTTAAATGAAAAGATTCCTACTAGTTTAAAATGCAAAACAGATTTCCAGATTTCCTCTTTGCTACGTATTTTTTTAAATACATTTGTTTCTGTGAGGCTGTGTGGGGGCCTTTGTTTCTAGACGTTTAGTTGACGTGTTCCGAAGTAGCAGCAAGAACGACGACTGAGAAACTTCCCTTCTCTAATTGCAGCCTCTGGGACGCTAGGGCAACGCGCCTGGCTGCCCCGGCCGTCATTCCGCAGCTGATTTCACGCTCTCGGTGTTGAAAACAGCTCGCTCTGCGTCAGCTGGGCTGGAGCTGCGCTGTAAAATCTTGGGAAACTTTGCCAACATCACTCAAAATAGGCAGCTAGGTTGTTTTTTGTTCTGTTTTTAGGGTTTCTTTTTTTTTTTTTTTTTTTTATCATTTCCAGGTGCATTTGGGGGATAAGAGAGTTCTAATGGACCTAAATTGGCTGTATGTTTCAAACTCCAAAAGTTATACTCACACATTTCAAAGAGTTACTGCTTTGGAGACACAAAGGCAGGTGACGTGTCCCCTAGATCAGGCGCACTGATCCGCAGGGCCGCTCTGCGCACTTTCGGTAAGTGCCTAAACACCATTTCCTTCCGGATATTCTTATCTCGGATGTTACTTTCTGATCCCAAACTCTGGGAAGGGGTGGCCCTGTCGCCGGCCAGAAGAACCTGCAGCGTTGGGCTGCACGCATGCTAAAACACACCGAGGGCTCAAGATCCAATTTAAGAACCTGAGACGGAATCAATGTCACTCACCACCCACAGGCCTGAGGCTCCCCCAAAGCTCCGGGGAGCAGGGCACGGGCTCGCCCAGGTGGCAATTATGTTTTCCTGCTTGGGAGGCAGGCTAGGCTGACAGTCCCTATTTTGGACAGAGCACGGAATCCTAACTGGAAAGTTTAAAAAGTTGAAGTTTAACAAGGAATTTTTAATACCTTCTCAAGAAAATGTTCACTGGAATGGGTCCATCAAACCAAAAAGGTGTGTGTTTGTATGGTTTTTTGTTTAATTACGAGGAATTTAGCACAAGAAGGTTGGGATCTTTTATTTCGATACTGGATCTGGGAACAGACAGATTTCACCACTGGAAAGGTTGGACCTTTCCCCTGCCTGGGGTTCTCGGGAACACGAGCACTGGCGCAAGCAGGGCAGTCATAGACAGTTTAAAGGAGAAAGTTCAAAAACCGCAGTCTGCCCGTCACCAACCCTACAGAGTTCCCCACGCCAGCCACCCCAGGCTGTCCTGATTAACCTCTTCCCAAGGGACTGTCCTACAGAGGCTGACCATGGCTGTCACCTCCTCAAAGCACTTTCAAAAGCCCCTGGTCATTTGAACTCACATTTATCCTGCTTCCGTCACCCCCATGCCCCGTCCTCTGCTTCCCGGGTGCATTTTGCATGACTTGCGGGGCCAAGTCTCGTTTGCAGGGTGTTCTGGCATCTGCTGTCCATGGGCCTCATGCCTCCAGCCCCCTCCTGAGTTGGGGCTCTGCTTCTGATCTCAGCGTCTACACTCTGCACCCCACACCCACATCTGATCGCTTTCTCTCTTCACTTGTCTCCAGGGAGCCTGCGTGACTGGAGCCCCCACCGCAGGGAAGAGCCCCCCTCCGCACCCTGTTCAAGGCACGGGCTTGGCTTTACGCTTTCTTGCACCCAGCAAAGGGCTGGGCATATTAATCAGTCCAGACGCCTGCAGCCCTTGGACCTGTCGGGGGAAGAGAGGACGCGCCTCTGCCAGGCGTCCTCCGGGTCCAGGTGCCCCACCCCTCAGGGACCCAGATATCCATCTCCTCCCACTCGGCAGGTGCCCAGCAGTGAGGAGTGCGCGACGGTGGGTGGGTGTGGGACAGCAGGGCCTCCCGGTGGGGACGGCAGCTCCCGCGCAGGCGAGTCTCACTGCCGGGACTGACATGGGTCCCATTGGAATGAGCGAGAGCCCTGCCGGGCTTCCCTCCCCAACGGGACGAGGCAAGCTGGGGACACCGGCACAGTGCCGCGTGATGGAACTGGGCACCGATGGGGCAAGGCCTGAGTTTCTGAGGAGCACAGACAGCGCAGGGCCGAGGAGGACGCAGCCCTCCAGGGCAGGCACACTCCCCCACCAACCGCGGGCAGAGAGGGTGCTTGGGAACACACTCCCGAAATGCGCCGCTGTGCTCTGTTTGCCGTGGAGACAGGAAAACCAGCATCCAGGTTTCATCACAGTTTGAGTCGCCCTCAGACACCTTCCAGGATGGCCCGGCTTCCTTCCAAACGTGCCGGGGAGCCCTGGGCCGAGCTCTGCACCGCATCCGGGGCTGGCTAAAGCTCACACCTGGGGCTTAAGCCCGGCCACCCGCCTTGGGCCACACGTGGGCAGCTCTCTGCACCTGGCTTTACTGTAGCTCACGGGAAATTTGCTTCTTCTGACACACACTTGTTTTTAAATCACAGAATGCAAACACAACAATTTTATGATCAAGCTTTCATTTATTGTACAGAACAATGTTCTAATCTATGCTGTAAACAAACCCCTTGTTTTCCTTTGCTGAGCTGGGAGAATGATGTCCGGTTGGTACAATTCCGATCCATTTGCAAGGGAGGAAGAGAAGCTCTTCGAGGTCTGCGGGGAGAGCCCAGGGCTCGGTCTGAGAGTCTGGGGGTCTTTCCTCCGGCCGCTCTTGCCCCGCTCCCGCTCCGGAAGCTGGCAGTGCCGGGAACGGCAGCCGAAGAACTGCGGCCACCGAGCTCCGCAGCACTGTCCTGAGAGCCACTGCCAGAGTCCCCCTTTGCTCCTGGAAACCACCGTGACCCCTGAAACAAGCAAGCTTAACCCTCGGCCTGTGGAAGGAGGCACCGCTCTGGGAATTTTTTCACATAAAAGGAGGAGGTCGGGGGAGAGGCGTATCGGACTCGGTGCCCTGCAGCCTCTCACGTCAGCCCTGCGAGTGCTGCCTGCAGCCTGGAACCCGCCTGGCCGGGCAGAGAAGCAGGATTCCCATCGTACCTGTCCGCCGCTTCCTGGCCCCATAATTTGGGGAAGGAGGCCCAGCATGTTCGCCTGGCTGGGCTTAGACTCTGACGAAGGACTCGGGAAGCTGACGTCACGGATGCACGGTACAATCGCCGGAGTTTTTGCAGGAGTGAAAGATGGTCTAAATGCAGTGCATGTTGTCAAGAATCCCGTACTGAGATCACACGTCTCTGCGTGGATAGAGCAAGGTAACTGATGGATGTCATTTTAAGGGGAAATTTTAAAACTCATTCTTTTCAGGAGTTTGGCAAAAGACAAGATATTCGGGGAATGGTCTTGAAAAAATAGTGCTGTGTGAGTATCCAAGAGACCACATCATCTGTGTGGAATCCAGACACTGCTATGTGTAAATTCATTTAGTGAGTGTGACTCCCACTCACCCAGCGAGGGGAGTGGTGGGCGGCGTGACTCAGTCTCTGCTGGGGACACCCACACTCTCATGCTGGCACCGCAGGGCGCAGCCTCCCGTCCCCCTCACTAGAGAGGGGAGTTGACCAGACAGACCCACCTCGACCCAGGCACTGCAGCCAGGAACCGACAATCCGCCAAGCAGCTGGGCCGCACCATGGGCGGCCACCTGGGTGGTGCGTGCCTGTGTGTTTGACTTCCAGCCTGAATTTCCTATTGGAGAGAGAGGGTTTGGGGGTTGTTTTTTACTGAATTTCTTGCCAATCCAATTGTGAGGTGAAAAACTGGCCTCTTATTTGGCCTCTTATGAGTCAGAGATGGTCTATTTGTGGAGAAATATGTATTTTTTGATCCTAAGAACTGATTCAAGGACTTTCAACAGTGTGACGCCCATGTCCATCCACAAGAGGGTCTGTGGGAAATCCGTCCACCCTCTACTCTGTCTGGGACTCCAGTGTTTCATTCACCTCGCAAGTGATGCCAAACCCACCTATAAAATAACGGCAACTTGACAGAGCTCTCGTCATTACAAAGAGGGATGTGATAGTCGTTAGCCTGGGTTAGGCTGGATCCCGTGAAAATTAAACACCAAGTTGACGAAATGATCTCATTAGTGGGCGGATTGAACCACGAGCAGCCCCCGACGTAAATCCCTGAAGAGAGTGTTCAAGAGTGGTTTGAGTGTATTTTGTTTCTTAGGAAATTGAATTAATCAAGTGCTAATACATGTATTAGGAACGAGTACAAGTTATTAAAAATATTCAACAAGGATTTATCAAGTGTGGTCGTGTGCCAAGCACGTCTGGGTCCGGGGTGCAGCTGTGCGCACGCCAGGCGGGTCCCAGACCTCATAATCCTCATCACCGAGCGTAATTTATTTTCCATTTAGAATAATTCATCTCCTCAACTTCTTCATTACCAGTTCTTTATTGTGCTCTTACGGTTATTATGCTTTACATTATAAAAAACAATAACATTTAGCCACACTCATTTGGTGTCACTGCTTGCTTGGTGGCTGAGAACGCCCAGCTGTGTCTTGGAAACGACCACAGAAGCTCGTGCTGTGTCCCGGCGCCCCTGAGGTTCTAAGGGCTGGACCACGCCCAGAAAATCTGATGGAAGGACAATTTACAAAACTGTTAAGGAGTAAGATTCCCATTGTTTTATCCAAACATTAAATTTAGAATTCCTTTAAACAACAATGCCATAGATTGGACTAACATATTATTAAAATTGTATAAATCTATGTAATCGACTCCTCCCAATTCCACAGCAAAGACAGCCCAGGTCTACGCCACCGTCCGATGTGGGTGCCAGTGTCCAGGTCGGTGCCACACAGGGAGGAGGAGAGGGAACGGGCTCATCCTCGTGAGCATGTCAGCATGTGCGGCTTGCCTGGGTTTACCGTGAAGCCTCAGCTCGGGCGTCCGCTGTCCCAGGGAGGCCCCCTGGCCCGGTCTGGGCAGTGGTGGGAGGATCCGCTGTCTCCTGTGCACAGGACCAAGAGGTTTCCCAGCCTCAAACTGGGAACGTCCCCGGCGGACTGGGCAAGCGGCTCACTCTGCCTCCCCCACGCCCAGCAGACCAGGCAAGCGGACAAAGCCGCCCCGCCACAAGGGCAGAGGAATCGGAGTCCACTTCTCCGCACAAAGAAAGACCTGAACCCGGGGAAATATATGGAGGGGAAGACTCACCACTGCCAGGAATTTTTCCCCAAGTCACTCTATAAATTTAACACAGTGGCAATTCAAATCTCTAAACTGTCTTTTGGGGAAGACTAAAGTCCAAAAATAGCTGATAGATGCATGGACACATCGCATAAAAACAGAAGGGCACTGCCAGAGCGGAGACGGACGAGTTATTCCGTCCTGCGTGAAATTCATCACCCACGTGGAACAGGACAGTGAGGTTAGATTCCGCCCCACACGAAACCGCGCCACGGAATCTCAGTGTGCGAAGCAGCGTCCTGAAACATTTTAGAGAATGTGTAGGTGGTTACCTTTATGATTTAGGAGCAAGAAGTGATTTCTTTTAAAAGACACAAAGGCAGTAGGGGAGTAAAGAAAAAGTTAGAAGCATCTCATTGCATTAAAATTAAGGACTTTGGGCAAAAAGAACGAAAGCCTAAACAAAGAGATAAGTCATAAATTACATCGTAATTACATATGTGAAAGATTGGCCTCATGAATGGAAAAAAGATTTTCAAGACATAGAATCTCATAAAACCATCTGAAGGCAAAGACGGACAAACAGAAGAGGGAGCACGGAAGGACAATGTGCGCCGTGAAGAGGAGGAGCCCGTAAGGTCTGGACACGCGAAAACCGGGAGATCAGACCACGCTCGCCAGCTTGGCAAAGAGGTTTAAAATTGGGCGGTAGGAAGGTTTGGTGGGAAAATGAAGAACCCGGCATCTCACACCCTGCTGGTGGAAGTGCAGTGCAAGTTGGGAAAGTAACTTCCCAGGCAAACACGGGAAAGCTGAGGATATCGCTCCACGGGAGCCCACTTCTAGGCATGTGTCCTAAGAATGTTTATTTCAGTATCCTTTGAGATGGAGAAAAAAACTAGAAACAATGTAAGTAACTCGCAAAAAGAGAGCGGATAAATAAAGCATGCAGTGTTCATGCAATGGAGCGCTGCCGTATAGGAGTTTCGGTGACACGCTTCATCTAAAGCAGAAATCTGCAAACTACAGCTCACAAACCAAATCCGGCTGCTTGCCTGTTTTTGTAAATAACGTTTGACTGGGGTGCAGCCAAGCCCACTGGTTTGTGTATGATCAACGGCTACTTTCACATTACAAAGATACAGTCGAGTAGTTGCCCACAAAACCTGGAACATCCATGATCCCCCCTTTACAGAGAAAGTCCACAGCAACATTTCAGAACTCAGCATGGAACTATCCCAAAGCAAATTGCAGAAAGAAATCTACAGTGCGACGCCCTATTTAAATAAAGTGCAGCAATATGTAAAATAATATGCTATAGTGCTTACAGGTAAGTAGATACGTAGCAAACCTTTAAAAAAGAACACCTCCTGCTCACAATGATGAAAACAAAATCCCTCGTGAAGTAGCCTCTGGGAAAGGACAAAACACAGCAAAGAGGCAGTGGGGATCCCAGGGCACTGCCGCTGGTCAGTCATTTTCTATTTCTTTTAAATGATCTGCACAATATGACCCAATTCCAGAGTTTAAGGTGGAAGTGTGTTGGATACCATGCGTTCACCACGTCACTCCCCAGACAGTTCACGAGAAAACATACGAGCAGGGGAGAGCCGGAGAAGCGTGGGCAGGCAGTGGTCAGTGGCCACGCATCAGCACCCCAGTAATAGCTGCTCACAGGAGGGACCAGCGAGGCCTCAGGGCGCCCTAGGTCCCCACCAGGCTTCATCTTGTTTGCTTCCCTAGAGCAACAAGGAAATAAGTTTGTCAAAGATGAGAAACATGCATAAAAAAGTAATAAAATCGGGCCGTAAGCTAGATTGAATAAAACAACGTCTACGGAACACGGCCTGTTTCATTTAAAAAGTATCGATGGCGCTTTCGAAGTGCCAGAGAAAAAAATAAAAGCCGAAGGTTGAGTTTCCAAGGCCGACCACCCACAGCCAGGTAACCCAGACTTAAGTCACCTTGATTTCCCCCCGAAACTCTAATCATGAACAAAACATGAAACATGCATGTTACATCCTCGCCTGCGTGACTCGGTGAAACTGAACCCGTCTGCTGTAGACAGATGAGCTTGAACAGTTCTGCTGGCCTTAAAAAGGAATGCTAGTGCATGATGCCAATCACAGAAAGGTCGAAACGCCTCTTCGGCATGTGCCGTAGCTGTCGAAAGAGGCGCCTCTTACCACGTCTGGTGTGAAGTCTCTGGGTTTGCAGACTGTTCCTCTGTGTGCACAATAAAATACACTTTATAAATTCGATCTGATTATCTTAATATTTTTTGACAGAGATAAATATTTGCTGGAAAATGACCTACATTCAAAGCAGGCTCATTTCAGTTAAACATTATTTATCCTTTTATCCACAGAATGATGTATATTTCACTTCCGTGATGCTTTTGCCTTGGGAGGTAGGTACGTAATGGGCAGCATGAGGAGCTCAGGCGAGACCTGGAGGGGCAGGTTGGGACGGAGATTAGGGTGCAGGCCGCCTGTAGGGAATGCTCTTGGACCGGCACCTGCCAGGAGGCTGCACAGCTGTCGCCACAAAGGCTGGGCTGACCCCCTGGCCGGCTCCAAAGTGAGATGGATCTTTAGACTTTAGTCAAGTTGGGTTAGGATTCTGGTTGCCCCTAGAAGGGGGTGACTTGGGGCCGAGCGGTTCTTGGCATGCTAGCTGATCCCTGGGGAAGGCTGACTGCTGGACACTGTCTGCTGGCCTCATCCCCAACCACTGGGGAAGTCGGTTTCCACCCCCGGGGGTAGATCTGGATGGCACCTCCAGCGCCACCGTCACCGTCATTGGTCTTATATAAACAACAAACCTCTGGGCTGACAAAACCCTAGAGCACTTTGCACTTTAGAAACACAAGATTAAGGACTTCCAGTAAAGCTGAAGTTACTGACAACCAAGGCTCCTCTAGTTCAGTATATCTTCTAGACTATTTTATTAGGGGTTCAATTTTGTTTTATTGAGCTTTATTGGGTAAGTTGTTGTTTGGAAGTAATTTCGATTATTAGAGAAGTTGGATGGAGTTCATATCTTCCTTCCTCGAGGGGCCACATGATTCAATTGGATTCTGCCTCCTCCAGCCCAAGCTCTGTGTGCTGCGCATTTCACACGGCCAGGCAAGCCCTGCGCACCCACCGCACTCCCAGGTCTCCTCCTGTCCCCAAACCCACACTGGGGAGCAGAGGTAATTTCCTGAAGGTCTGTCCTCTCCCCCGGCACACGGAGCCCAAATCAGGCATCGCGGAGAGGCTTCGGAAGGAGGCCAGCTACAGCTTCAAACCCAGGTCCCTCTTGCAACAGGGCTGGACTGTCTGAGCCCCGCTGAAATTTTCATTTTCATGCTGGAAAAACATGGAGTCGACGCTCCTTTCTTCACGGAGCACGGAGCAGTTGTTAAAATCATATTAGATTATGCATGTTCAGTGCCTGGAAAGAAGTACTGAATTAACGCCAGTTTCTTTCATCCCATTCCTTTAAAATTCTACTAGATCCCCCATTTGAGACAGTTCAGCAATTGCCCTCCCATTACGTCCTGAATAATTCTTTCCCCAAATAATAATTGCATACTTTTTAAAATTAAAATATAAAGAACTTGCGCACCCCGGAGTCAGCCCCCAGCTCTGTGCCCTGCTGCGTGGCTCTGCTTGTCCACACCCGCGCCAGGCGGCACCCAATCCGTGGGCTCGCTGACGGCTCAGTCCGGTCCAATGACACACCGGAACTTCGTTTGGGGTTTGGAATTTTCAACAGAGCCTTGATCTTGAACTCTGGTGTCCTCTGTGCCTCTGGGTCCATCCTGCCGGTGCTCAGCTCTGCGCTATCTCTGCTGTGGCTACTTTCTGTTTTCTCACCTGGGACCAAGGGCGTCCCTGGAGAAGTCCACGACAAGCTACGGTTTGTCTCCACGACAAGCTACGGTTTGTCCCCACAACGTGCTGCTCGCGCTCCGCACAGCGCCATCAATGGAGCTCGCCAAGGACGCAGGCGCTTCACTGGTGTCTCCCCGGCGCCGGCACCTTCTACGCAAAAGCGCGCTCGCCGCAGTGCGCGGGCCTTCAGCTTTGCTGAGAGCAAGTTCACTGTGTCCACGTTATCAAGGTCCTCCGCCAGAGCGTCTCCTCCGTGGTCCGGATCCTCGCACCCCTGCCCTGCCCGCGCTGCGCGCTCCCGCCCTGGGAAGGACCCCCCTGCAGAGCCCCCACTGACGCCCCGGGAAGCCGCTCCCACATTGGACCCCTCATCCCACAGCGTCTCCTCCTCCAGAGACACCCGCACCATCCCTGCCGTCAGACCTCCCTTTCCTTTCCAGACGGCCTCCCCCGCTGTGGTCCGATGGGCCTCCACTCCGCCACCCTGTCCTTGGCCTCTGTGCCTCACCTTCCCCTCCTGAACTCTCTCCATTTCTGCCCCGCAGCACCCCGTCCCGATCTCCCCGCACGTGCTCTGCGCCGCAGATGCGACAACCTCACCGTGGACCACACTCCTCCCTGACCCCCTGCCGGCTCCCAGACCTTTGAGCTTCCTAACCCCCCCGCTGATGCTACGCGGCCCGCGCCTTCCTCTCGCCTAAGCGCACTTGACCCCCATCTCCCCGCTGTTTCTACTCTACTTCAGGTGGGGTCACAATGATTCCCCCACCTTCCAACAACAGTGAAGTGGGTATTCTTGGGTCAATACCGCCAATCCTGGCCTCTCTGTTGCCTTCCAATTCTTTATTTGCAATAACTCTCCGACATTTTCATTCGGACGCCGCAGCTTAAATTCAACGTGTCAAATACTGAATATATCCCCCCTCCCCCGCATCTAACCTGTGACCCAAATTCCCACGTCCTTTAATAGGAACAGTGTGCCCGGTGTGACATTGTGGCCTGACCTCTGACACCTTCTTCCTCCCCTAGATAAACTTTCCCTCCCCCAACAGAGGGTGAATTTCTGGAGACAAGAGGTTATATCCTTCTTCCATTTTAAATGTGTAACAGGGGGTTATGCACAGAAATACCTACTCACGTCGAGCGTCTGTTGAATTAACACAGCACAGCTTGCTATGTCTTCTTTTCCACTCTGATGGCCCTGCACCTGCACAGGAAGTATGAAGTGACCTGTTAACCCCCCTGTAGCCTCTTCTGAGTCTAATCCACAGTGCGTGTGAATTTTCCTATAAGGACTTTGTAATTATTTATATCTATGTAACTAACTTTGAAACTAAGCTCAAATCCTCACCTCAGCCTGCTGTGAACCGTATAGACCTTTACTTTGCTCCTCTCGTGATGACCATCCTTTCACGGTTTTGTGTCATCAGAGTATCTGCTTGAGATGCCACCAATTCTCCCAGCCAAGACATTGATTCACTTTTCAGACAAATTAGAACCAGGACAGAGCCTGCGCACGTCCCTGGGGACTTTTTTCCCAGGTGTCCCGGGTCCACTAATTCCTGCACTCTGTTTTGTCCGACGTTGTGCTGAGACCCAGATCCTCCAATAATACAAGATGCTGTTTATAAAAAGCTGATTGTGTGGACAATTTCGTATACTAACGTTACTGAATTCCTAAAAGAATGGATGGCATGGATATCATTACCCGTTTCAAACGGAGAAAGAGCCTCAGGCGTGACTTCAGTAATACCGTGGACAGGGACAAGTTGAGGCTTCTATTCACTTTCTTTCTTTTCTTTTTTTTTGCTTGAGACAGGGTCTCCCTTTGTCACCCAGGCTGGAGTGCAGTGGCATCATCACAGTTCATTGCAGCCTCGAACACCTGGGCTCAAGTGATCCTTCCGCCTCAGCCTCCTGAGTCGCTGGGACGACAGGCGTGTGCCACCATATCCAGCTAATTTTTTCTATTTTTAGTAGAGACTGATCTAGAACTCCTGAGCCCAAGCGATGCTCCCTCCTCGGCCTCCCAGAGTGCTGGGATCACAGGCGTGAGCCACCGCACCCGGCCCATTCACTTTGATACTATTTCTTCTGCTTGAGTCATTTCTACCAGGCCCTCGTGTTTAGTCCCAGTTCCCTAACACCACGGCACACACACGTGTCCGCCTCTTCGGTTCTGTCCCAGCCACTCAGCCCGTGCCCCCTCCACCCGCCAAAACTGTGTGAAACTCTCTACCTCCCGAACACATGCCCTGCCCAGCCCGGCCACGTGACCGTGAGCAGCCCCCGTGTCCTCAAGTCTCTGCTTCAACTGAAAGAGACTGGATGAGATTATTTTCTGGGGCCGCTACGAGGAGGAAAGAGACGATGTATACGAAGCGTCTGTGTCACGCTCCTGCTGTAGGTGTTCGAGGAGGGTCACCACTTAGCCTCGTCCTGGTCTTTCTCCACAGCTGCCGTGGCCGCAGCCTGTGCAGTTCACTTGCTGATACATCAGCCGGTAACTTTGTAGCATCGGTCCTCTGTCGTCATGAACTTTTATTAAAGTATTTATTGTTATGGGTTTTTTCCCTAAGTAATTGTAGCCTTGACAACTAGATTAGAAGCTTCCTGGAAGCCAGAGGAAAGAAAGCGCACTGTGGCCCTGGGGGTGCAGCGCAGCGCTATGGCAACCAGAGTCCCAGCCTTTACCTGCAAGAGGATGCCAATTGGTATGCGCGTGCATCCATGTACGTGTGTGCACATGTATGTGCACACACCTTCCTAGCTCTGCAGTGCACTCTGAAGTCAGTTATAGGATGAGAGGCAACTGGCATTTAATTATTCATACTTTCTCTAATTTTTCAAATTTATACCATAAACAGTCCCATTTTTATAATTACAATGTAAGAATACATCCTGACATGGAAAAGCACAAAATTCACTGATTTGACGTTTTCATTTTAATTTTGTGTGTGCTGATTCGGAGTTTCAATGTCTAGGCATACCACGTGTCTATTTGCAGATGAAAAGATGGAGACGTAAATAAATCCTGATTTGTGACGAAACATGCTGACAATGCTGAAAAATGAAAAAGAAAGGAAAACAGCGCCCTCTCGGCTCCCGACGCTCTGCCCTCCGAGCTGCTCAGGCCTGCTGGGCATCGGGCAGCTAAGCCCGGGGAGGAGCGAGACCCATCGTCAGTCCCGGCTGGGACCGGCCACTCTCCCGGGGCACACTGCCCTCCCTCCACGAAGGCTCCACTCCCGACCCTGTCTGCACTGCCAGGCCCCGAACCTCTCTGCCTATCAGGATACCTTGTGCCCCCTCTCGACAGGAGAGGGCTCCAGGAAGGTGCAGGCCTACGGAGCAAGGCTGTTTCGCTGGGAGCACGCTCTGAGAGCGCAGGTGTGAGTCTGCCGGGGCGAGAGAGGAAGAGGGACGGGAGGAAGACGGGGCGAGTGCCGAGACCGCGGGATGAGGGTGCCGTCTGCACGTGTGTGGCAAAAGCAGGCTCTCGCTGTCCCCGTGGACCGTGGGGGGGCGCCCGTCAGCAGTCGAGCAGGCCTGCTCCAGGCCGCGACAGCAGAAAGAGGATCCCCCCAGCACAGGGCTGTCGACTCGCCTCCCTGCCGGCAGCCGGGCGTTCTGCGCGGGAAAGAGTATGGGTGGAACAGAGCTTTTCTTGACAGATATTTGCACGAGTTTAGGGTTACTGTTCACATCATAGACTTGGAGGTTTACTTTCAAACTTGTATTTCGTTAATAAATCTTCATAGAAAGGCACTCAGAGTGTTTTCCCTGCCTTTGGTTCTTCCCGACCTGCTAGTCCAGCCGACAAGCAAAACGCACAAGGTGGTCCTTCCGATGGAGTCTGTCTGAAGTCAAGCACGAGAGTTTGTTCTAAATTCCGTTTCCTGATCTCGGGGTAAGTTACCTGGGTTTTCCAAAAGTTTCCTTCTGTTATTTCTGGTAAAAATGAGGTGCAAATGCCCAAGTTCTCGGGCTCCATTGTAAAGGCGAGCCACGGAAAGGGCGGGAGGGACAGCAGCTCAGCAGACGGGGGACAGCTGCGCCCGAAGTCTTCTAGGAGGTGGGTGTCGCCTGTCCCCAAGCCAGCGCCCTGAGGCTAAGGATGGCTTTCTTCAGCTGCTGTGAGAGCAGATTGAAGGTCGACTAGGTTCTCTCTGGCCTGCTTTCCAGAATATTCTAAAGAATGAGCAAGGAAGAGGTGGAGGGGAAGCTGCATGCCTTACCTGTCGAGGCTGCTGAGCTGTGACCCCTCCGCAGCTGGTGTCTCCTCCACATCTCCCCTCCTCAGCCTTTCACTGCTCCACACGGTTCCTTTGGTGTCATCCACGTCCAGGGACTTCGGTGGCACCCAGCCTGCCAGCCAGCTCCATGCCGCAGGCCCGTGAAGGTTCGTGGACGCTCCTGGTAGCACCTCCAAAGCTGCCCCACAACTTGCACCATTGACCGGAGGGAAGGTCTTGCCGGGGGCTCCTGGGTAGTCATATCTTATATTTAATGATTTTCAGTTTTCACTGGCGAAAGTATTGTTCCATGACTTTTACATGGGCATATTCAGTTATCTGTGAGACTTACATATTTGAATAATCATATATACATATGTGCATACATACACTTATATACACATACATATATATAAAACACATATATGTATGCACAGACCTGCTGTGGCATACACACACACATAAAACATATATATGTATGTGCAGGCCTACTGTGGCATACACACACACAGACACACACATAAAACATATATATGTATGCGCAGGCCTGCTGTGGCATACACACACACAGGCACACACATAAAACATACATATGTGTGCACAGGCCTGCTGTGGCGCATATACACGGACACGTTGCCGGTGACACCAGGTCTCAGACAGCACTGCTGGGCATGCGGGTTATTTCTCCCCTTTTAAAATATTTGAGAGCCCTTGTGTACCTGACTTCAAATAGACCTTAATTTCTCACCTGCGTTGACTGTGCCTGGCCTTTCGCCATGTCCTTGGCTCTGCTGAAAGCCACTGGCTCCGGCGTGGGCATTTCTTCATTTGCTGAGACAAGAGCCGGGGCTGTGACGGGGGTGGGGCGGCCTGCCCTGGGCTCAGCCCAGCACCCCTGTGACCGCCGCCCCGGGCTCCTTTCCCTCCACCGACCTGCTGGCTCTCGCCTCCTGACCTGTGACACCCTCCAATTGTTATCTAATCAATTCAGCTGAAATTAAAAAGGTGTATTTGTATTTGCTTTAACACCCTTTGGCTCGGGTGTTTGCGGCGGTGACCTTTCAGTATTGGATTCTGGCTGCGGAGAGCACGCCGCCTGCCAGATTGCTCGGCTAATAAATAATGAAGCACCTTCTGCGGACAGAGAGGGCTGCAGGGGCTGAGCAGGGGCTGCCCGTGCCCAGGCTGCGCCGCCTGGGGAGCTCTGCAGCCTCTGAATGGAAAACGCAGTCTCCAGGGGCTTTCAGCGCAGTTAGCCCATTTGTAGGAGGCTGGCTTCTGATTTGTTTGTATTGTGGTAAAATGCATATAACATAAAAATTACTGCTTTGCCCATTTTTGAGTCTACACTTCAGTGGCAATAAATTCATTCAAAGTGATGTGTGACCATCATCACTATTTCCAGAACATTTTCTTATCATTTCAAACAAAAACTTTGCGCCCATCGAACAATATGTGCCCATCCGCTCCCTCCACCTGCCCCCGGAAATCTCTATTCCACTTCTGCCTGCTTCTGTGACTTTGCCTATTCTGGACATTTCATGAAGGAAAAATCATAAACGGGTCCTTCTGTATCTGGCTTCTGGCACTTGGCTTAGCATGTTAAGGGTTCATCCATGTTTTGGCACAAATCGATACTTTGTAACCAGGAGGGTGAGTTTTTAGTGTTTTCAATTCTTTTGCCACACACAAAAAAGTTAAGAATTATTAAAGGAAAATGAAAAACATTTTTTAATGTAATTATTTACTTAGTTATTCTATTTCATAATATTACAGGGGTACAAATGTTGTAGGTTACAGGGATCACTTTTGTAGCGCTCGAGTCCGGGCTGTAAGTGTGCCCGTCACCCAGACAGTGTTCACCGCACCCCTTAGGTAAGTTGTCTCCCATCCCATCCTCACCCCGCCCGCTGCCCCCGCTTGATGTTTACGGAGTTTTTCTTCCCTCTGTGCACTTGGGTGCTTATCGGTTACTTCCAATCTAATACTGAGAACATGTGGTGTGTGTTTGTCCATTCTTCAGACACTTCACTTAGGATGATGGTCTCCAGTTTGATACAAATTTTTGCAAAAGGCTTTAATTCATCCTTCTTTATGGCTGAGTAGTATTCGATGGTATAGATATTCCACATTTTGTTAATCCACTCGTGAATGGATGGGCACTTGGGTTGATTCCACATCTTTGCAATTGTGAATCGTGCTGCAATAAACATTCAAGTGCAGGTGTCTTTTTTTTAAATTCAGGATATTATGCAGGTGTCTTTTTGATGAATTGACTTCTTTTCCTTTGGGTAAATACCCAGTAGAGGGACTGCTGGATCGAATGGTAGGTCTGTTTTTAGTTCTTTAGGAATCTCCGTACCGTTTTCTATAGAGGTTGTGGTAGTTTATATTCCCTCCAACAGTGGATAAGCATTCTTGTCTCTCTGTATCTCTGCCAGCACCTATTGTTTTGGGACTTTTTAATGAAAGTCATTCTAACTGAGGTAAGGTGATATCTCATTGTGGTTTTAATTTGCATTTCTCTGGTGATTAGAGATGTTGAACATTTTTTCATGTTTATTAGCCACTTGTCTGCCTTCTTTTGAAAAGCTTCTATTCATGTCTTTTGCCCACTTTTTAATGGGGTTGTTTATTTTTTTTCTTGCTGATTTGCTTGAGGCCTTTGTAGACTCTTGTTATTAGTCCTTTATCAGATGTACACATTGCAAATATTTTCTCCCATTCTGTAGGTTGTCTATTTGCTCTGTTAATTATTTCCTTAGCTGTGCAAAAGCTCTTTAATTTAATCAAGTCCCATTTATTTATTTTTGTTGCTGCTGTGATTGCCTTTGGGGTCTTTTTCATAAATTCTTTATCTAGAAGAGTTTTTCCAACATTTTCTTCCACAACTATTATGGTTTCGTGCTTTATATTTAAGTCTTTTATGCATCTTGAAATGATTTTTGTGAATGATGAGAGATATGGATTCTGTTTCATTCTTCTGTATGTGGCTATCATATTTTCTTAGCACTGTTTATTGAAGAGGCCTTTTTTCCCCAGTGTATATTGTTGTCTGCTTTGTCAAATATCATGTCACTGATTATTTGTGGATGATTTTATATCTAGGTTCATTGTTCTGTTCCGTTGGTCTATGTCTCTATTTTTTGTGCCAATAACATGCTGTTTTGGTTACTATAGCCTTGTAGTATAGTTTGAAGACAAACCATCCTAAATATTGTATTTATGTACCTAACACAAGAGCACCCAGACTCATAAAGCAAATTCTGCTAGATCTAAGCAAAGAGATAAACAGCAGCAACATAATTTCTGGGGACTTCAATACCCCACTGACAGAACTGGAAAGATCATCCAAGTAGGAAATGAATGAAGAAACATTGGACTTAAACAGGACTCCAGAACAAATGGACCTAACAGACATTTGCAGGACATTATACCCCAAAACTACTGAATATATGTTCTTTCCAGAAGCACATGGAACATTCTCCAAGATTGATCATATCTTAGGCCACAAAACACATCTCAAAAAATTCAAAAAAGGGAGAAATCATCCCATGTATCTTCTCAGACCTCAGGGGAAGAAAACTAGAAATCAACTCCAAGAGAAACACTCAATTCTACAAAAAAATCTTGCAAATTAAACAACCTGCTGCTAAATGATTATTGGGTCGATAATGAAATTAAGATGGAAATCAAAAAATTTCTCAAACTGAATGACAAAAGGGACATAAACTATCAAAATCTATGGGATTCAGCAAAAGCAGCCCTAATGGGAAAATTCATAGCTTTAAATACCTACATGAAAAAGACAGAGAGATCACGAATTAACAATCTAATGACAAGCTGAAGGAACTAGAAAAGGAAGAGAGAAACCAAACCCAAAGTCAGCAGAAGACAACAAATAACTAAAGTCAGAGCAGAACTAGATGAAATGGAAAACAAAAAATCAATACAAAGGATCAATGAAACAAAAAGTTGCTTATTGGAAAAGATAAACAAAATTGATAGACCTCTTGCTACACTAGCCAGGAATAGAAGAGAAAGGACACAAATAAGTTCAGTCAGAAACGAAAAATGAGATATTAGGCTATTAAGCACAAAATGTCCAACTTCCTTAAGTACTATGCTTGACAGTTGTTATCTCTGACATTTCACTTTGACTTGTCTTATTTTTATTGTGAAGGTACATCCTCATTCTTTCAAATGCATGGTTTGGCTTGTGATTATCTTTCAGATTTTTTTAGAACAATTTTTGTAAAACTGTGGATAAGTCAAAAATGTGTGTTATTTTCAAATATGAGTTCCATCATGGAAACGATACAGCACAGACAGCTCTAAATATCAACAAAATGTTTGGGAAGGATGTGGCTAATGAACACATGGTATGCTGATGGTTTGGGAAATTCTATTCTGGCAATTTTAATCTTGAAAATGAGCCATGTGGACAACCTGAGACCAAGGTGGGTAATGATGAGCTAAAAGCTGTAATGGAAGTGAATCCATCTCAACCTACATGTGAATTAGCAGCAAGGTTTGATGTTACTATTCCAACAATATTGGACCATTTGAAACAAATCAGCAAGGTAAAGAAGCTGGATAGATGGGTACTACATGAATTTAACCGGTGTCAGAAGAGAAATGTCTAGAAGCTTGCCTTTCTTATCTGTCATGACATAAAGGTGAACCACTTCTACACCATATTGTTCCATGTAATGAAAAATGGATTCTTTTTGACAATTGAAAGTGTTTGACCTGGTTGGATCAAGATGAAGTGCAGAAACACAGTCCAAAACTGAATAGTCATCATGACCAAGGTGGGCTTCATCCCAGGGATGCAAGGATGGTTCGATGTCCATAAATCAATAAATGTCATTCACCAAATAAACAGAAGCAAAAACAAAGCCACATAATCAACTCAAAAGATGTAGAAAAAGCATTCAACAAATTCAGCACCCTTTCATGATAAAAAAAAAAAACACCTTAACAAACTAGGCATAGAAAGAACATATCTCAAAATTATAAAAGGTATATATGACAAACCCCCAGCTAATATCATTCTGAATGGGGAAAAGTTGAAAGCATTCCCACAAAGAACTGGAACAAGACAAGGGTGCCCACTGTCACCACTTCTATTCAACATGGTGCTGGAAGTCCTAGCCAGAGCAGTCAAGCAAGAGAAAGAAATAAATGTTATTCAAATTGGTAAAGAGGAGGTCAAACTATTGCTTTTTGCTGACAATATAATATTTAGAAAACCCCAAAGCCTCCACCAAGAGACTCCTGGAATTGATAAATAAATTCAGCAAAGTCTCAGGTTGCAAAATCAATGTACACAAATCAGTAGTATTCATATACACCAACAGCAGTCAAGCTGAGAGTCAAATCAAAGACTCAATACCATTCATAATAGCTACAAAGAAAATAAAATACCTAGGAACATATTTAACCAAGGAGATGAAAGACCTCTACAAAGAGAACCATGAAATACTGAGAAAGAAATCACAGATGACACAAACAAATGCAATAATACATCACGCTCAAGGATCAGTAGAATCAACATTGCTAAAATGTCCATAGTACCCAAATTGATTTACAGATTCAATGCAATCCCCATCAAAATACCAACGTCATATTTCACATATCTACGCTTAGTTTGGAACCAGAAAAGAGCCCGAATAGCCAAAGCAATCTTAAGGAAAATTAACAAGTCTGGAGGTATCACATTACCCGACTTCAAAAATTAAAAACATTTATTTATTATCAAATGAAAAGCCCATAGAAGGTAGACTTTTCTGAAAATAGAAGAAAGTCTCACCTGCTTTGTAATTCAGAAAATTAAAAGGTTACTTGAAAGAAATCTCTGAAAATTAACTTTGGGTTTGCTCTAATGAGTATTTCAAAGGCTAAAGAATTAATGGTCTAGCTTTGTGTTAAACATAGACCAGGAAAATATCACGTGTTTGTAATCACACTCGTTATTTTTATGTTTTTGTCTTTGTAGGTAATCTCCAAACTGGGGTCATAGCTGCACAAAACTGGTTAACTTTGCAAACTTGATCAAACATTTCATCAAATAATATGAGAAAATGTAAAACATAAATTGTGATAGTACACGCGGATGGTAGCTAGCGAATTTTAAACACACATACACACACGAGGGCTGTCTGGAAAGTACCCAGCCATTGCTAATATAATGAGAACAGTTACATGGCTGGGTACTTTCCAGACATCCCTCATGTATATATTTAAAATTGGCTAGTTATCATCCTCATGCTTTATCATCATTTGTGGTGTGTATACATGCCACAAATTATGATAAAAATATGATATTAAAATAAATGCCAAATTTTATAAATATCAAATAGATATAAAATTTGGTATGCATTTTAAACTCTAAGCTAGAGAATATATGGAAAAACTTAAAAGTAGCTACATGAGAACCTGGTGGAGTTCACATGTTGAACAGATATTCTGTTTTTTTCTGATTTTGTTTTTCTCGGTGCCCACCCCAAGCTAGCTGTTACATTCACTGTGTCATAACATTGCATCCTAATCTCTGGGGGTCCTAGAGACTGTGAGGAAGAAGAGGGTGTGCAGAGCAACGGGGACATGGGCCGGATGTTTCTGCCCTGCCCCTCCCCGCCCCTGGCCTCAATGTCAGACACAGGACCTGGCACCAGGTAGGTAAGATCTATGAACGTGACCATGTAAACTAAGGGACCTAGGAAAGCAGGTGGCCTAGAGAGGCGTGTCTGCACAGAGCCGTTCTGAAACATGCCCACCATCTCCGCACCCTGAAGAGACTGTGCCCCTCACAGAGGGCCTGACACCTGGGCACAGTGACACAAAGCATCCCCTGAGACTGACCTCCTTCTGCGCCATGCCCATCACCTACTCAGGCTGGATTATGTAATCTTTAAGACTCTCCGAGTTCCTAGTCCTCTAGTTTGTCACTACCTGGAGCTCATGATGGGATAATGACCCTCTAGCCAAGCTGGAAGGTCCATCGCAGTGGGCAGGGCGGATTGGCCTCAGAGCTGGAGGTGACAGCCCTTACCAGCTTCAGGACGGCTGACTTTTCAGGCAGTCACAGCACCCAGGCTCTGCCCACGCGGCCAGGATGCAGGTGGCAGAGCTTCCTGACAAGCATCAGAGAAACAGCAGTGAAGCCTGCAGGGGTCAGCAGACAGCTGGTCCTCCCAGGAGCAGGGGCCAGTCTGAGCAGCACGGGGGCTGGACGGGGGAATTGGAGAGGGACGTCCACGGAGCATCCTCAGAGGACGGGTCTCAAGCTGGGTCAGAGGGACAGACTACAGCCAAAAGCAGGAGAGGGCAGGTCCAAGTGCTGAGAACAGAATGGACTTCAGGCTGCTTTGAGACCCGCATGGGAAGCAGTGGCTTGGTCCACCTGGAGGCCAAAAGTCGAGGTGCACAGGCTGTTACCAGGTGGGGAGATGGTGGCTTGAGCAAGCAGAGTAACTGTGGCCTCAGAGGGAGGCCAGTGAACTCTGAGTTCTCCAGGAATCGGACGTGCCATACGTAAAACTCCCTGGTGTCTGGGGAAGGGCTAGAACAGAGCCCTCTCTGGGTTCTAAGCCACTCCAAACCCAAGCCGTGCGTTCCGTTGTTCTGTTTCGGTTCTGTTTCCTTCAGTACCGCGGCGGACCCTGGAGTGGATTGCAGTGTGGGCACACCTGCCTGCCCCTCCAACAGGACTGAGGACCCTGCCCCGCCCTGAACGGCAGGGCTTCTGTCGCCTCTGCCAGGAACCCCACGTGGAAGGGCTGACACCCCAGGACCGTCGGGGTGTCCTGAGGTGGAGCTGAGAACCTGCGAGTGGTGACTCCACGCCCGACCCTTCTGCAGGACGTGGGCACCTTGTGCCCTGCTTGAGCAGTGCGCACCCTTCCTGCCTCAACATCCTCCCCTGTCTGCCCACACTGACGGTGGGGAGGGAGGGGGCTCTGTCCACGTGCTCTGAGCATCTCAATTACGGGAGACAGAAGCAGCTTAAGTCCCCCCACCCCCCGACAAGGAGAACTGATACATGCACTTTAGGCTGGAGCACTTTGGGGGCAGGTGGAGACCTTCCAGAACTCTGTTCTCTCCTCCCTCCCGGACCCCTGGGTGGCTCTGAGGAGGTGCACCCCCATCACCTGAAAGGAACCCTTGCTGCCGTAGCCACTAGGGCGCGGGTTCTCTGTCCCCACAGCATGACTCAACCTCTCTACCTGAGACGGCCGGTGACGGTCAGCTGCCATTCCGCCATCTTTGCATGCCAACTGTGTTCCCCTCCATAGCGTTAGCTCAGCTGTGAGCTCGGAAATAAAAGCAACAATAGAAGTAATTGCAAGGCAGCATTGGAGGCAAACACACTGGATCCCGGAAGGAGGCAGTGTTTACCACCGTCCTGCTGGAGAGAGGAACCAGGCGCGGGGAGGTGGTGCAGGGTCCCAGGTCAGCAGATCTAGCAGGATGGGGAGCAGCTCACATCTGAGGATCCCGCACCGCTGGGTGTGAGGACAGCCTCGCTCCCCGCAGAGACCCGCATGCTTCCCGCACTGTCGGGGGGCTACGCCTCAGCAGAAGAGGGTTTCGCCTCTTTGATTCTGAGCCAGTGCCGTGTTCTGTGTATGGAGTGGCCGAGGCCAGCGCCATCAGCCTGGGACACGGAAGTGAGAGTGAGAATGACGCCCCCGCCCAGGCCACTGTGGGGACAGGCCAGGCGAGGAACCTGGGGCAGAGGAGACGGAAGGGTCTGGGGCAGGGTTAGTGAAACAAAATGAACGAAATCGCCAGAGGGCGGGAGACAGTCGTGCCAGCCTCAGCGAGGGTCTCGGCACACCCACCCCGCAGGAGTGTTTCCCAAAACTCTTGACTGCACCGAACTCAGGACCAAACCCCGTAAAAAAAGAAGTGAATTTCATTTAAAATTTTACTTATGTATTTATTAATTTTATCTGATGAACTGCATTTATTTAAATATGTTTAAATATATACATCTATTCACATGTGTATGTGTGTATCTATGCATACATATGCAAATACACGTGTACACACTGGGTTTTCCTCTCTAACGCTGCCTTCTCCACAAGGTGCGCGGCTGGAGCTCCTTGGGGTGGCAGGCCCAGCGGCCAGGAGGGCGCACTCTGGGGGATCTGTGCCGGCCCAGGTGTGCTCACAGGTGGAAGGGGCTGGGCGGTGGGATTCACAGGCTCTCCCCGGAGGTCCCGCTGGGACTTGCGTCCTGGCCCTGAGGATTGGGCAGGTTCAAGTGTCCTCCCAAAGCGCTTAATGTGAGAAGATCCCAGGAACCTCACTGTCTTTGTTTGGATTCCTCCAGCACCTGACCAGCCGCCGGGTGTGACACCAACAATCACAGGAGCAAACGAGCCAGGTGTGTTCGGGCCACACCAGGTTCACAGGTCATGCTCGTTCAATGTCATGTGTTGGTTTCCCTGTGTATGCCTTTGCCCCCGGCACCCACCCAGATGTTGTTACTTTGTCAGAAACGGCCAGAACATTAAATGCATTCGCTATTTTAAAATCATCATTTTACTTGCACATAAGCAAGCGTAAACATAATCACAGAGCACCACACACGGCATGTTTTGACGGTGTGAATCTACATTTGAATTTTGATTCTGTTTGACACAAATTCATTCTCTCCAATTTGGGGGTGTATCAACGCGGGAAAGCAAGACGCCGCTGCAGCGGGTGGCGTGGATGCCTGATTCGGGGAGCCCTTCAGGCCGCCAAGACTGCAGAGCAAGACCGAGGCCTGAGCTGCCGCGGGACTGACCTGTGCTCTGCAGAGCGAGGCTCGGGGGCGTCCAGGCCCGGGCGGCAGTACGCACCGTGCTTGGGCTTCCTACCTGCAAGTGGAATTGTCTGTGTTTGGATTCAGTTTGTGGCTAAGGTGTGTTTTATTAGAAATATTTTAATCTTCCATGGTAGATCAATCAAATTGAAGTTAATCGGCCAAAAAATGCGAATGATCGGTTCTTCCCAAGTGCTATTTTACTTACTGGGAATTAGGTGAGTTGAAAAGCTCTGCTAAAGGCATTATTATTAATGAGGAGACATTTAATAACAAAACCTGGCCAATCTGACTTGCAGTACCCAGCCCCTCCCCACATCATCAGCAAATACTCACGAAGGGCTCAGAGAACACCCCGCCGGCGAACAGCACATCGGAGATGTGCTTTCTCCAGAGTGACGTGCAGACGCAAACGTTTCCCGTGCGCGCTCAGAAAAGAGTGAGGAAATTGGGTTTAATGATGGAGAATCATAAGCCACGTCTGTGTGCAGAGGAGAAAAAGCGCAAGAATAAAAATTGCCTTGCGTTGGAGGGAAATTTGTTATTACCCCTGACGAGATTAACCGCGGTAATTGGCACTATTTTTTTTTTTTTAACATATTGTGCAGCCCCGTCGCGGCGGCGGTAATAAATAATGTGCACTTAGCCGCGCCATTGGTCATCTGCAGCCCTATCACCGCTGCCTCCCCCATTCAGGGAAGATAAATGTGATTTAAATTAATAGCCAGTCCTAAATAACTCCTCAGCTGGTAAACGGCCCATTTATCAGGCGCAGACAGGCAGTGTCCTCTGATTCATGGCCCCTCACAATGTGAAGGGTGCGTACAAAAATTGTTATTACTTTTTAATAAAGTGTAGCAGTCAGTCTTCAGTCATTTATCAGAGACCCTGGCATTCTGACAAACAGAAATATCTTAGCAGGGGATGAATGAGCCGGTTAAAGGACACATTTCTCAACAAAAATAATCGCTGCCTAAATAATCTCACAAAAGTCCATTTTTAAGTACCTCGAAATAAATGCACTCAGAAAGATACAGCCCTTGCGGATTGTTGAGCTAAAACCTAAGCAGACTGTTTTAATATTCACCTTTGCAGGGAGGAGCGCCTTGCTATTGTTGCCGGCTCTTTGTGTGGGAAGGATTCAAAGGCACCCAGCAGAGCCAGCCCCAGACCACAGTGTGCCCAGAGCCACCTCCAGCCCCCCACTGCCCGCGGGTGCGAGCGGAACCCCGTACGGGTGCCACGTAGGCGCTCGTGCAAATCAAACTCCAGAAACGGGCGGCAAGATCCAGGAACGGATAGCAGCTGGCTCCGTGTATAGCATTGAGATTCTGCTGCTGTGTTTCATTTTCTCCTCTTACGTGATGTTCAGAAGGACGGCGCCCTCGGCTGAATCTTGATCTACGTTGTGGCTGACTGTTCTCAGACCCCCACGCCTTTCCAGGTACACCTGCGGTTGCCCGCGTTGTTGGATCGGTCAGCAAAAATTACGAAGGAGGCTCAAAGCCTTCTCTCCACTGAAATCCGTTCCCTCTTAATTAAAAAACAAATTCAAGCCCTCCAGGGTCAGCGGGTCCCCCTTTCAAAGCCGTTGTCAGGGCGGGAGGATGCTGGCTGCCCGGAGCTTCCTCGCGGACGTGCTCTGTGCGTGCGGGCAGCGGCGGGCACACCTGGGGCCTTTCCTTCCACGTAACGGCGTCCGGAGCAGCGTCGTCCAAATCGACTTTTGCAGGACACACAGCGACCATAACCAAAGAGTCAGCAACATCAGAAAGGCTCAGGAGTGGACCGTGCTTTGCAATTTGTAGCGCTTGGGCTGTGACACAGTTTCCCAGCCTCGCCACAGTGTGACTTTGCCGGGAATTGACACATCTTAAGGAAGCAGTGACTGAAAATCAGTTTAACCCTCAAGAGAAACTTCAGTGTCTCTCCTTCCCTCTGTCTGTCTCCTTTTCCCGCATCGGAATGGTCATAAAGGATTTTACTTCTTTGGATGAGTTCAACTCTTTAGATTTTAATTCATCAAAGAACTCTTGACCTACCGTTGATGGGCATTTTCAAATGCGTTAACCTTAGTAATGGATGTGTCATGCAATCAGAACAGCGTCCAGCAAGCACCTCGCGCGTGTGGGGGACGGACGGCGCCCACGCAAGGTCAGGGTTCCATTTGCAAACAGAGCAAAAGGCAAACGCGGCCGAAACAAACAGAAGTAAAAATCCCTGGAAAGGGCGTGCACGTCCTTCAGGGCACCCAGGGTTTTAGCGAGTTTCCTGTGGCTGACGTCGTCAACAGCCGTGAACGTGCAGACGTATCCACCGGCGCGGTGTCTCCACCTCCGCAGACACCCATCCACGGGGCAGCGCGGCTGTGCTCCTCGTAACGGGGCCGTCTGTCCGCTCCCTCCTCAGCTGTCCGTCCTGTGAACTTCCACGTCTACGACTTCAGCTCATGACAACACTAAACAAATCCCGGCACTGGCAACTCAGTGTCACCAAAACACACATGGGTGTGTCTGCCTGAAATGGCCAGAGGGAATGATTTTGTTTCAGTGGGGCATATATTCCCACCCGCAAAAATACCTGAAGAATCCTGCTGCTCTCTCACTAGCCTTGGCTCACAACGATGGCTTGAGGCAACGTCTCTTTCAGACCTAGGTGCTCCTGGGAAGCCAGGTGCTCACCCAAGTGGCAAATACTCAAAGTTTCCTGCTGGCGGTGGCAGCATGTGTCCAGGATTTTCTGTCACCTGGCGGTACCGGGCGTGGTCGTCAGAGGAGGCCCACGTTGTGCTATTTCTGTGGGAGAACCTGATTCCAAGCTATTCGGCTAAAGGGATTTTTTACAGGAAGTAGCTCTCGAGGGGGACAAGGGGTGGCTGGCGTCTGGTGATACCGGAGCTGTATTTGGTCTCTCTTTTGCAAACCAACTTTTCGTATTAGTCATTCAACATACGCTTTCCATCTATGAGTTGCTGTTTTTCCATCTATGGGTTAGTGTTTTAATTTCTACACCCCAGGGCCCCACGACCGCTGATTATACCGAGAGAGTCGCCGCACCCAGTTGGTGTCTTATATGTAACCAGGACGTTAGGAATGAGCCAGAATGCAGGGCCGGGGGACAAGGGCCTGTTCTCTGTCACCGGTGAAGTTCTTACACGCAGAAATAGTGTGGGTTTTGAAGACGAGGGCTATTTCCTTGCATATCTTTTGAAAACTAGCAGGCCAACTCTCCCTCGAGCGTGAGGCTGGATCTCACCCCTCATTTAGTTCCACGGGGAGAACAGAAGCCCCGGAGTCCCCCAGAGCGTGGGCAGCACTGCCCCCTACGCAGGTAATAGTCAATCCATTAACCTTTGCTTCCAGCCTGACCCAGGCCCCGCGCACCCCGGCGACTCTTCTAACACCCCCGTGACGGTGGCTCCTGCCTCCCCGCGCCTCCCGGCCCCTTCCCTCCCCGCCGCCTGCCTCACCACGGTGTCAGCACCGTTTTTCTTTCTTTCCTCCTTTCTTTAATAGAAGCTAATCTAGAAAAAGCCGTGGAGGCAGAGGTCGTGTTAAACTGCAGCGCAAGTGCTATTCCTCGATTATCTGGCTGGGGTAAATGTCAACCGCTCGGGGCTAAAGCAATTGGAGAGCCAGGGAGGCTGCAGCCAGCCCGAGCCCCGCTGCCGGGTCCCGCGCTCCTCGCACGCGGCCGGCCTGACCCGCCGGGGCGTTTTCTTCTCCCCCTGAACCTTTCCCTACGTGCGCCTGTCTTCAATAAACACTCTGGTAAGTTAAGGCTGTCCCCTGAATGTCACACGTCCTCTTGAAGGGCAGGGTAGCCTTTTGTAACAAAGGCAGCCTGTGCACCCCGCACGCACACACATGCTCACAGGTATTTGATTTCTTCCTAGAGGTTTAATACAGCAAACTCGGTGCGTCCTATAGACCGAAAGGAGAATTGTTGCACTAAGAATAAAGCCTTTATGTTTCATGGGAAAATGCTTATTTTATATTCCAAGAAAACAGCAAGACATGAAAGGATTGGAATTAGAAATGTCTTGGAGCCCTGCCAGCTGGCGAGTGGACCAGGGGAAAGTGAGGAGGCACCGCCCAGCCCCCTGGGGCGATGAGGTGGAGCGGGAAGTGGGGCTCCCCCCTCTGCCCCATCGGCCCCAGGCCCGGCCTCCCCCTGCAGGAACCAGGTCGGGAAGAGTCGGCCCTCACTCTCCGTGAAGATAGCGCCTGGCTTTCTTTCCATTAAGGGGTCCCGCACTGTCTCTCAGCCCACACTGTTGATGTTCCTGGTGGGGCGGCCACAGGGCACCCCCAGTCTGCACCGTCAGGGCCCCCCAGGAACGGGACCTGGCGGGGGTCCCACCTCCCAGGCAGGGGGGTGCCGGGTTGGGGCTTGGGCGGCCTCCACTGTGGGTGTGTAGTTAGGTTTCACGTCTGCTGTCCTTTTAGTTTTTCCTCTTTGTTTTGGGGGGGCAGTCCCTGGGTGACAGGGGAATCTTATGATTTCTGTCTAATTTTGGATGTGGGGGCCCAATTATTTATGTACTCGTAATTTAAAGCCAGGCGGTGGTGGGTCCCCTGCTGCTAGATGACAGTGTAGGTGCCCTGGGACGGCTCAGCACCCACAGCCCACGGTGGCTCCCGGGCAAGGCCACTTTGAGGTCTTGCTTCAAAACTACTGTCCACCCCGGGGTACCCCCACCAAGGGACCCTTTTCAAATATCTGCTCCTGGACACAGGCTCCGGGAACCCCCGTGGAGCCGGCAGCCTCAGGGAGAATAAAGAGCTGTTGCCCCAGGGCAGAGGAGGGAACACGACCGGGGGAATATCCTGGTGGCCTCAGTGGCCCTGCCAGAGTCCTCGCCCCTCCAGCCTGCTTGAGACCCTCAGCACCGGCTGCAAAGGGTCAGCCCCTCCTTGCCACCCTCCGCCTTTATGTTCTGTGGGAGGACTCCCGGATTCGAACGGGACTGGAGCAAAGTAGTCTAAACCAGTATTTCTCAGACTGTCTGTGGGGAAGGCCAGGGGTGTGGGGGTGTATTTTCCAGCTGATGTGTATAAACACTTTTGCAAAATATTTTTTAAAAGTTCCTAGTAAAAGGAAATTTTAAAGTGATAAAGTCCTATGCTCACGTCTATTTTGGTATTAGATGCAACAGACCTGAAACGGCCCGGTCTAATTGCTAAAAGACTATTTTCCATGTGCTGCCTCCTGTG
>CAUYRT010024795.1:0-44551 GCA_963574885.1 Lepilemur ruficaudatus
GGGTTGAACTTTGTTGCTTTGTTTTCTCTCTTGAGCCATTGTGGTATCTGGCCTGTGATCTTTAGCTTCTGAGTAGTTTTACATTCGTGAGTGTTTATTGTGGTGATCCATGGGTAACACTGTTTTGAGTACTTCTTGGAGGGCTGGTCTTGTCCTGGAGAATTCTCTCAGTCTTTGCTTATCTGAGAATGTCTTTATTTCTCCTTAGTATACAAAACTTAGTTTTGCAGGGTACAAGATTCTAGGCTGGGCACTATTCTGTTTCAGAAGAGTGAGAATGGGGCCCCAGGCTCTCCTTGCTTGTAAGGTTTCATTTGAGTAGTCTGGCGTTATTCGGATTGGCTTTCCTTGGTATCTTACTTGCTTCTTTTGCCTTATAGCTCATAGAAGGGCTTCTTTAGTTGATATTTTGGTCAGTCTGATGACTGTATGTCGTGGTGTCTTCCTGTTTGCATTGAATCTCCCAGGGGTCCTTTGAGCCTCTTGTACTTGGATATCTAGATTTTCGGCAAGGCCTGGGAAATTTTCATCTATTATATCTTCAGATAGCTTATCCAACCCTTGTGCGTTTTCTTCTTCCCCTTCTGAAATCCCCATAACCCTCACATTAGGTTTCTTTACATAATCCCACATTTCTTGTAGGCTTTGCTCTTTTCTCTTATTTCTCTGCTCTCTCTATGTGACTGACTTATTTAGTTGGAAGGTGTTATCTTCAATCTCTGAGATTATTTATTCTGTTTCATCTATCATGCTCTTGAAGCTTTCCACTGTGTTTTGTAGTTCCTTGAATAGATACTTCGTTTCCAGGATTTTGGTTTGATTTTTCTTTAATATTTCAATTTTTTTAGTGAATTTTTCTTCTAGGTCCTCAATTTTTTTTTTTTTTTGTGGTTTCTTTGTGTTGGTTATCTATTTTTTCTTGATTGTCATTGGGTTTTCTTACAATCCATATTTGAAATTCTTCTTCTGTCATTTTAGTGTTCTCACTTTGGTGATGTCCATTTCTGGAGAGCTGGTGTTCCTCTTTGGGGATGTGTTTTCCGTTTGATTCTTCATACTTCCAGAGTTCTTTTGCTGATTTCTTCCCATCTGGATCAGTTGTTGCTTCTTCCCTTTAGATTTCGTTTGGATAGTGACATGCCCTGTTTAGTCTCTGAGCCAGTAGATGGTGTTTGTGGGTGAGATTCTACCACACCCTGTAATGAGTCAGTAGATGCAGTAAAAGTGTGTGCAAAATGGCCTATCTGTAGGTGGCACTTGCTGGGAGGAGCAGACTACAGTGTTGTTTTGGGTCCTATAATCAGCTCTGGTTCCTCTGGAGAGGCACTCTAGTGCCTCACATGGTGGTTGGTGCCTTGGGATTTCCAGGTGTGTCCTTATTCTCCACCTCAGTGAGGGTAGGTCTGGGAGTGAGTCTGGGCAGAGCTGGGTTGGGTAAGCCTGCCCTCAAGCACCACAGTTTCTGGTAGAGTCTAAGGTCTTTTCTTTGCTTCTGGGCAAAGCTGTCAGGGAGGGGCTGAAATAGCCCCACTCAGCCTGAAAGTCTGTGTGTGGGGGGTGAGGCTATCTGAGACCTGCAGTCTGGAACAAGTCTCACTCCTTTCCACCCTCCTCGGCTCTGCGGCTTCTCCTGGGCCTCTGCCAGCAGGCAAGAATTCATGCCAGCGGGTCTCCCCTGGCTGTGATATGGACCGGGAGTTTCCCTGCCCAGGATAGCAGCCTGGGCTGCGGACACAGCCCTCCCCTGCAAGGTGAGTTGCCCCTCAAGCACGCTGATCTGCCCCTGAAGGCACACACACCTTAGTAGGCACATTCTCGAATATCCCTTCTATTCCCCAGGGCAATGTGAGACTTGGGTGCACCGGGTCTGGTCTTCAGGTGTGACCCTTGGGCCCTGGAATTCAAACCCTGAACCTGCCTGGAAGAGGCATGTTGGTCCTAAGTCACCCACAGAGTGCCCAAGCTGGGTCAATGTCTCTCAGCCTTGGGATCTGCCCTGTTTTCCCTGATTCACCAGGCTAGAAGCATCTGGGAGGGCTGGCGGGTAGGGAGCTCACAGTCTGAGGACCCCTCAGTCTGCTGTAGGGCCTTAAGTGGAAAGGTCCCGTTCCTTGGAGATGCCTCCGAGTGGTGGCGAAATTGTCTCTCTTGGCAGTCACAGGTACGGAAGGGGGAGGGGAGAATGAAGCAATATGGTGCCTGCCGATCGGCTTCAGTCTGTGGGCTGGGAGGTGTCCCACTGGAGCTGGGAGTCTGGTGCCCTGTCCACAAGAGTATCACTGCTCACTGGCGGCAGCTGTCTCTGGGCTGGTGTTAGCAGGTCTCTCCAACTGCCCAGGAGCCCACTAGCAGTCCCAGATGCAAGGGAGGGGAAAGTTAGCTGCTCCGCCTACCCTTGTTGCTGGTCTCCAAGCTTCTTGTGGGATTTCTCCTTCCAGTTCGCCTCTGCAACCTCCTCCTGTGGAGTCTCCTGTAGTCTCAGGTAACCCTCCTTCTGACCCTCATCCAATGTATGCCTGTCTTCTTGCTTATTTCTTCCGCTTTCTTCTAAAATCTGTGTTTTTTGTGGAGACACTCTGGCTGGTGGTTTTTCTCATCCACCATCTTCCTTAATCTGATCCAGTTATTTATTTTTATTATTATGAATTTCTGTTTTATATGTTCAATTCCTTTTATAAACTATCAATTCACATCTCCTCTGTTTTATTTATTTCCACACAGAGTTCCTGCATTCAAGTTTTCAGTGTCTGTTTATTGATAGTTGCTTATTTTTAAATGGTAGAACATACAGTCACAAATTTCATTTGCACTGTTATATTTTTTCTCTTCCATATTTCCCCACTGTAGACAATTTTGATACTATCTTTTATAAAAGTTTTCTTATAGTATCTTCATATTCAATCTGTTACATGTTATGATTATTATGAATTTCCCTTTCATAGCTTTTTGAAGGAGGTTCTTTTAGTGGTAGATTTTAGTCTTTACAGCCTAAGTCTCCCCTCTCCCTGAACCCAGATGACACAGAGACAGACTGAATCCTGCATATATGGTTCTCTGTGTGTGTGGCGTATGTATGTGTGTGAAGTTCCACCTGTTGTACTTCTCTCAAGTAAACTAGGTGCAGGAAGGCCTCTGCTGACATTCTTAACTCCTCTTCTTCCTACATTAGAGAGTACAGCCCCCATTCCCCAAGGTAAAAATAGATTAGAGCAGAAGTGATGTGGAAATTCTGACCTAAGTCTCAAAAGACCCTGCAGCTTCTGCTGTCATTCCTGTGGAACCCTGTCACCAGCATGTGAAGATGCTAAGCTAGCTTCCTTGAGGGAGAGAGACCATGGGAGAGAGTGGTCCAGCCAAACATCAACACCAATTGCTAGATAATGGCTGAGGCCATTTAAAACCATCTATTAATAGTTGTGACTGAGCTGCCGAGTGATTATAACTGTGTGAATGACCCCAGGTGAGACTAGTAGAACATCTACCCATCTAAGCCTAGCCCAAATTGCTGACCCATGGAATTGTGAACAAACAAAATGGTGGTGGTTTTCAGACACTGTATTTTGGAGTTATTGTTATAGAGCAATAGAAAGTTGATGCAGTAGTTCATTAAATTTCATAAATATTTCACTGCATCTATGCTATACATCATCAAATATGATATGAGACTAGCTTATGCATTATAATTTTTAAATAATGGAATATATTACATCATAGAATGTTTTACTGATGTGCTGAAAACAAGCCCTTTGGTAGTGTGTAAAATGAAGCTTGTTACTTTATTCAGAATTGCTCTATCTTAAATCAAAGATTCAATAGTCTAAATTATTGTTCTCACTCCAGTCATTTGGTTGGAGCTCTGTAAGTATATACATAAATATGTCAAAAATTTAACAATCTATCTAATACATTTTATGTTTGACTAAAAACCTAATTCTAAAATTATAGAATAAGTTTCATATTTACTAGTTGGTAAATATACCAATGATATATATCACTTTTTAAACTTATCTGCAGAGGGCTTTCACTCATGCCAAATAGCAAGGTCTCAAATTGATTTCCAGACAGTATTTCTTTAAAGAGTATAGGATCTGATTATTTAATCAAGTAATCCAAGAAAATTTTGAGATTTAGGGCAAAAATCAGCAAATTCTGAAAAAGAAAGCTAGTCTAGTCAACATATTTCCTTTACATCTTAGATTTGCTTTTAAATTAGGGTTTTTTTTGTTGTTGTAATAAATGATTTTTTAAAAATTAGTTTTTTTACATGTAATGTACATAAAATAAACTGTGTTCATTTTAGTGTAAACTGTAAGAGTTTTGACAAAGGCATACACCATGTAGTCATGACTGCAATCGAGGTATAGAACATATCAGTGACCTTGGGGTTAATCTCCACCCCCAATCCTTGGCTTTGGGCAGCCATTGGTCTATGCTCTATTACAATTTATTATATTGTTTTTCTTACAGTTCCATAAAAATGGAATCATCTAGTCTTTACTTTTTGTGTCTGACTTCTTTCTCTTAAATATTTTAGAGATTCATTCATGTGCGTATCTGTAGTTTGCTATTCTTTACTGCTAAATAGTATTCCATTCTGTGGGTGAACACAAATTGTTTATACATTAATCTGTCGATGGTCATTTGATTTGTTCCCAATTTTGGCTAATATGAATAAATCTGCTATGAACATTTATGTACGAGTCTTTGTATGGAGATAGGTTTTCCTCTCTTTTGGGTAAATACCTGAGAGCTGGAATGGTTAACTTTGTGAAACACTGCCAAATTGTTTTTCAAAGTGGCTTTACTATTTTCCATTGCTGCCAGCAGGGTATTAGAATTCTAGTTGCTGTTCATCTTCTCCAATGCTTGGTATTTGTTGGTCTTTTAAATTTTAGTTTTCCTAGTGGATGTGTAGAGATAACTCATTGTGGTTTTCATTTGCAATTCTCTGATAACTAGTAGCACTGAACATCTTTTTATGTCCTTTTGGCCACTTTATCTTATTTTGCAGAGTGTCCATTGAAATGTTTTACTCTTCTCAGGTGTTTATATTCTCATTTTTGATATGTAAGAGTTATTTCTATATTCTGGATTAAATTCCTTTGATATCTGTAGCATATTTTCTTCTGGTCAGTGGCTTATCTTTTATTTTCTTAACAGTGTTTAAAGAAGAACTGAAGTTTAAAATTTTGAACCATTTTATTAATGTTTTCCATTTATGATTTGTGCTTTCTTTGTCATGTCTAAAATATCTTTGGTTACCTGCAGGTTGCAAAAGTCTTATGTTTTCTTAAAAAATAGATATATGTATGTATTACAGTTTTGCTTTTACATCCAGATCTATGATCTATCTGGGGATAATTTTTGTTTATTATGTGTGGTAAAAATTAAGAGTCATTTATTGTTTCACATATAGTTATGTAGTTGTTCAAGCACCATTTATCTGAAAGCATTCTTTCTGCATTGAATTCCTTTCTCCACGTAGCTGAAAATCAATTGACTATGTATCTATGGATCTATTTCCACACACACTATTAGCATAAGACATTTTAAAAAAATTAAATACCACCTTTATTTCAATTTTAATCCATATGTCAAACTGGGTTACCTCCTAACACTTTAATTTAGTCACACTAAGGGACTGTAGCTAAGGGAATGAGAACTGAGAGGAGGTGTGGTAAAGACTGAAACGTTACGGTGGGGCAGCTTCAGTAAGGAATGAAGATGTGGAACAACATGCATGCATTGGCCACTGGCCAGTAGGAGAAGGATATTCCATAAAAAGGATTTGTCTAGATTCTAATTAATGATGTATTTTAATGAAGTAATGAATGAATAGCTAGATAATGAATGTGGAAAGGTGAAGTAACAAATTTTGTCTTTATAAACTGCTACTATTTATTCCTACTTATTTTTAAGTTTTCAGTAGGTTTCATTCTAAGTTCCATTTTACATAGTGTCAATAACTACAATTAATATAGGTGCCATCTGGTGAAAGTTTCTCCATTTAAATAGTAAGAAAAATTTCAGCTGCCTGGAAGATAGATACTTTTCAAGGCACATTGCGAATGGTCAAAGGAAAATCTTGACTCAGATTTTTGGACCTTTTGTGCAGGGTTCGAGGGTTCATTCCGCTACACTAAAAGTTTTATTTAAAATACCAAAATGGTGCTTTTGAAGAAATAACTGAATGAACATTAGTAGGCTTAAAAAGATTTAAAAATCTCTAAAGGAAACTTTAAAAATGTTTAGGGCATGAATATTTTATTCATTGTTAAATCTACTTCTTCCTTCTTTTCTCTATCAGTTCAGGTATAAACAATAGATAATGACTGTGTAGTATTGTTTCTGGATATAATGCCTCATTGTCTAGTCCGAATCAAGCAAGAGATATAGGTATAATACCAAGAAATCAGATGACACATCTATTTTATAACAGGCTACTCTTGCAGAAATCAAACACCTTTGGTAGTGATAGGAAGGTTAAGAAGTAAATAGTTTGTTGTTTCCTTCTGTCTTTTGACTGACTATAAACTCTTACCGACAAATTCTTTCCACAGACATGGAATTATGGATGGTTTCTGCAAGGTGTAAATTACATAATCAATGTATAATGGATCAGAAGAGAGAGATTCAAAATCACCTTTAGGAAACATAATGGCTTTCAGGCCAAAGCTAGACTTCAGACTAAACTTATTTGAAGGCAGTAATCTATTTAAAGAGTGAATGTGTTTGTCATTCAGGAGAAGCATGGGCCAGCAATGGAAGAACAGTCAAAGTTAGGGATGTAGACACATACAAAACCCATCTGAGAGGTGCCAAGGAAAGAGAATGTTCAGATAAGATGTGTCTTATCTGAGTGTCTAGTTATGCTAGTTATACTAATTATAACCCTGTTGCAGGGAGGGGATGCTTTAGGTTATCTGAAGTCATTAAGCATTTGCTTTTCATATTCTGCTTTTCTTACTCTGATTCTGTGCTCATCAAGTAATCTTCAATTTATATTTTGATTTCTCAGAAGCACATTCAGGTTGACAGTGTACTGGTCAGAGGATATTAGTTTCTTGTTCTTTTAGTCATTAATATTCTAATATTAAGTAAAATGTCATTTTTATTTTCTATCTCAGTCTCCAGTTTATTTAGGTAGAGAGTCTATATCCATGAATCCAACAGCAGCTAAGGAGACAAATGTCTGCTAGTCTGCAAGAGAGACATAGGAACATGGTAGAAAGAAACTCTACTCTGGGGGATAATTATGACATGATGTCAAGTGTCACATAGTCAGCCAAGGAGGACGCCATCTGTGAAGGGGACTCTGGAAACCCGAATATTTGGAATCTAGATTTAAATTTCCTTGTCTGTTTTATAATACACTTACCTGATCTTCTCATGTTCAATATGGAGCCTTTCTGGAATGTGTACTGGAAAGAAGGGAACCTATTTTATTTACTTTTGTAGCAAAATGGATTTCAGTGAAGCTGCAGATGAGCAAGAGATTAGTTATGAGTATAAGAAGGGTGGAGAGAGAAGCCTGGAGCAGCTCTCTGTAATGGCTCAGAACCATTAGGTACAGATTTGCCAGGTAACAGCAAAAGGATGAGTGCCCTTGCATCCTCATATTATTGTCCAATGAACATGGGTATTGGGTATATAGTGTCATTATTTCTATTTATGCGGTAATTGTCTTTCAGGCACTTGGTTGAATAGGTAGTCACTTGGAGTTATTTTAAAAATCTCAGGCAGCATTTGTATTTTTCTTTAAAAATATAGTAGCTGGTTTAAAAAAGAACATGCTTATATGGTTAAAATAGAAGCACAGATGACTTTTTTTTCCTCAAGGGAGTCATTTCATGTATGGGAAAAAAAAATTAGAGTTGTCAACTGACATTGGCGATAGTCCTTTGTCACTACCCTGGCTCAAAGGGCTATGTTTTAATCTTAGATTTTGGAATATACAGCTATGAAAAATGATATGACCATTTTCAACAGGATAATATCCAGTGATTTTTGATAATGATAGGGTCTGACAAAGTATTTCCATTTAAAGACACTCTTTTGTGAACTAATATAGTATAGAGACTCACTATCATTCTCCCACTAAACAGGATTTAAATTTCTGGTGAGTCCTTCCTTTGGATAGAGTTAAAAGTTACATATCTATAGTCAAATGGAGTACATTCTTCTATACTCAGTTTACAAAAGAATGTATACTTCATTCTGTTTGCTCATTGCAGATGAAATCAGGCATTCTAGTATCCCTTTAATAATATATAGACAGTACCATGTCATGGATTCTGAAACAGTGTTTAGTAAATTAATGAAAGCATAAGCTTTAGCACTACTTCTGTGAAAATTAAATGTGGAATTCAATAGAGTGTGTCTAGATTGAACAGAGCATTAAATTAAATTTGTACTCCTTCATTTTGGCTTAAGAAAATAAGGAAATTATTGGTGGAGCATAGAATGTGGATTATTCATAGAACTGGAGCAAATTATTAGTTTTAGATGGCAAGCTTATTCATATTTAAAAGAATGCTTGGATATTTAATGTAAGGCATAATTTTTGAGCCTGAACATACAGCAAGAACAACAATGTAATGCTGAAAGGTTAGAAATTGTATTTTGTGTTTATTTTTCATTTGGGGGGAGGAATCTACAACAAAATAGAATTATAAAACAGATTCTATATTTAAAACATAGATCAGTGGTTGGAGAGAAGATTTAAGGGGAAATTTGCACCCCATAGTCTTCAAATTGTAGTGCTTTTTCTGATAGAGGATTTAACTGTGTAGGGCTGGTTATCATAGTGTAAGCATCTAGAAAACCGGAGAAAATATTTGCAACATCTCTTTGAAGCAGACAATAACAGTCGGCACATGCTTGTGATCCCTGATAGAAGGGAAACAAATATGGTGAGCTCTACTATTGCCCTGGCTTTTTGACATGAGGGAGTATCTGGGTTTCATTGCAGGGAGAAGTAGCCAGACAGATCTGGAGGTCTTGCTGAATTTAAGAGAGAGTAGTCAGGTAGAATTTGTGGGAAAGAATATTAGAGAATTTGAATCTACATAGAGAGCTCCAAAAGCCAGCAAAGAGGACTTGTTTTGTGTACAAGGAAATTCCACAAGGTTAAGCAAAGAACAATTGTAAGAACAGCTGACACGTGCTTGGGAGACATCTGCGTTCCTGCCAGCCAGAGTCAAAAGAGTTTTTTAAACACCCCAGCATTTGATAGAAAATCTATATAAGTCCTGCAGGGCTAAACTTGGTATCAAGTAGAGGTTACTTTATATACATACTAAAAAAGCTTAAATAACAAATCTTGAAAAGATTAGGCTGATTTTCAAGTAACTTAGAGTCAAGAGCTCTGAAGGGTCTGAGTGAAATTTTACCCTACTTGTATGTTAACAAGTTAGCTTGCCATAGTTTCATAGAAGCTGGCAGGAGACACAAGACTACTGGAGACAAATAAAAGTTTTTATTTGAAAAAATAATAGTACCCAGAATATCAGTATTTTTATGTTGGTTCCCTGGGTCCCAATTCCCACAGGCAATGCAAAGAAGGTTGAATGATACCTCCATATGCAGTAGATTGTGTTACAGGAAAGGAACACAGAATTTAGAGAATCTGAACTTTTTATAATGAAAGATAATAAGACATTTCTACCAGGCAATGAGGATATCCACCCTTTGCTTCAGAAGAAGACACTATCTCTAGCTTCCAAGGTTGGTTGCTATTAAAATATCTTTGAAAAAATAATATGGAACAAAGAGCAATCAGTGACTTGTTCATAATATATGCAGAAATGTGAGAGATCCAAGAAGAATTGCCTCCTAGCAATATCAACCATCATTTCTACACTATTTTGTCTTCTGGTAAATTTTCCCATGAATAAACCACTCTTTTGGCCATCCTGATTAATGTAGCTGATAGAGTCAAGGATTAAATCCAGTCTGTTTGTCTAATGGAGCATTTACTTAAGGCCAATATCTGTAGGACTTCAAGTAGCAAGATGATGTCATCCTGCAATTTTGACCTCAACCTTGTCACTAAACAGCTAAACAAATCTCCATGAACTGTAAGAGTCTACCTTAGAAAGCAAGGTGACTTTCTTCCTAGATTCTGTGTCGACCTTTCCTCTTGGCCTGAGAAATTAATCCAGGTAGATGTGACTAGTGATTGCACCTTGGCCTTGGCCTGCAAGGAGGAAGTCTGGGGAAATTCTGCTGTCCATAACAACCTTGAGTAGTAAGTTAAGGCTGTTTTGAATGCCTTCCAAGGATTGAGATAGTATTACTGATCACTCATACTCAGAACTTTGTTGGAAGGATCAGTTGCAAAAGAAGAAAACAAAGGTATTTTTTTATTAATAATAAAATACCCAAGAGGGACAGAGGTATTTTTAAAACAAATCTTACAGAGATTTATTTGTATCTCATACAGTGAGCCACTGTAGAGGAATGCATAGAGCAGGATACTGAACTAAGTGACCCTTGTCCACAGGATCTAGTACCACATCAGTCCAATAAGAAAAATCATAGTGGCTGAAGCAGAGTTAAGTTTAAATCTTACCGTCTCCCTTTTGGCTAGGCTGTTGGTAGGAGGATGTCCCAATGAAGTCAACTGAGGTATCAGTTAGGAGAAAAAAAGAAGTGTCATGATTTTTAAATTGGGTCTGTTTAATCTTCTGTCCCTTTACCCAGAAAGTGGCTGAAAAGCTATGGTGGCTGAGCTAAGGCCATAGAGATGGGGATAGAGGTGTGGATGGATGTTTTTGGGGAAGATGCAGGATGTAAGGCCATCCCCTGCTGTTTCCTATAGACTTCTTGGTAAAGTTAAAGAGAGTAGCATGAAGTTCGTCAGAGCTCTCTGGTGGGGATGGAAGAACCGTCAGTTAGTTTAATTTAATGTGTTTGACACAGTTGGAGACGCTGCACCAGGCAGTATTTTTCCCCCCAACATTTAACTGTCTGACAAAATGAACTTCAACACTTTAGAGAAAGACAAAAAAAATCCTATCTGAATATTCAAACTATACAGCTTCTAACAGAAATTGATATGGGTCATTGCAGCAAAGTGTGACCCTAAAGCAACAGAAAAACCTGTCACGGTAACAGACCTAATAATGACGAGGTTGATGAAATTATCAGTGACTTTAATACAGCTTTAAAACACAATATCTAATTTTTTAAAACAAGTCAGTGGTTGAAATGAACAGATTAGAGAAACTGCAGCAGGAAAGATTAACAAATTTGAAAACATAGCAATACAAACTATCCAAACTGAAGGACAGAGAAGGAAAAAATATAGAACAAAAAACCAAATGAACTGTGTTATAATATCAAGCAGCCTAACACGCATATAATTGGATCTCTAAGGGAGAGGAGAGAGAAGGAACAAAAATCATATTAAAATAAATAGTGGCCAACATTTTTTCCAAATTTGTGAGATTTATAAGCCCATAAATTTGAGCTTCACAAAGAACCGCAAGCAGCACGAACACTAAGAGAATCATACTAAGGCACACAATATTCACAGTGTTAAAAATCAGAAAGTAGAGGAAAAAATTTTAAAGCAGTCATAAATGAAGAAACATTACATATAGAACCATGACAAAAAAATTGCAGACTGTTCATCAGAAAAAGTACAAGCTAAAAGATAATGAAACCACATCTCTGAAATAGAGAAAGAAATGAAAAAATACGACTATCCCTAACCCATGAAAATATTATTCAAATAAGAAGTCAAAATAGACTTTTTAAAACAAAAACTGAGAAAATTCATCTTCAGCGGAGGTACACTTGAAGTAATGTCAAAGGAAGTTCTTTAGGTTGAAGAAAAATGATAATCAGATGAACACTGTGATTTACGCAAATGAATGAAAAGCACTGGAAATGGTTGATTTTTTTTCAATTTCTTTAAAAGATAACTGAATGTTTAAAGTAAAAATAATAGCATTGTAACACTCATAAAAGTAAAGGTTGTGACAATTGTACAACAGCAAAAAGGGAAATCGAAGTATTCTGTTTAAGGGTTACAGTATCTGTGAAGTGGTATATTATTTCAAGTTAGAATGTGATAAGTTATCATGGTCAATCTTAGAACAAAAACTCAAAAAATTAAAAGGTGAATAAGCTTATAGGGGAGATAAAATAAAATACTAAAGGACAATTAATTCAGAAGGTGGCTGGAAAATAAGAGAGGGGAGGGAAAAACCACATGTAAAAATTTGAAAGTATGTGTACAGAAGACCTCATTAACACCATCAACCGCCATGATTAAATTTATATATCAATATATAAATATATAAATGTAGATATTGATTCACATATATATCTATATATGTATCAATATATGTTCTATATATTTATATGTTGATCCACATATTTATGTATATTTGATCTTATATATGTCAAATATATGTCATATATGTAAAGAAAACACAATAAAACAACAGAATAAATATTTTCATGTGCGCATGAAGCATACATGACAATCGACATGTCATAAGACGTGTTGGTATATTTAGAACTACTGAAATCATACAGTTAATAGTCTCAGCCCAAAATGGAATTAAATTAGAAATAAATAACTAATAGATAGCTGGAAAATCTTCAGATACTTGAAAATTATGTAATATGCTTTTAAACAGTCTATAGCTTAAAAAAGAAGCCAAAATGCATAGTAGACAACATTTAGAATTGAATGATAATGAAAATGTGACACATAAAATCCAGGGAATGCAGTTAAAATCATACAGTCAAATTGTGTATGAACAACTGGATACCTTAACAATAAATAAACCTCGAATTTACCACACATTACACAAAAAAGAATCATAGACCTCAGTATAAAAGCTAAATATACAATTCTTGAAGAAAAATCAGGCGTTTTTTACAACTTCGGGATAGGTACATTTTTTAAATTTAGGACAGCTGAATCAAAACCATAAAGGAAATAATTGATAAACTGAACTTTATCAGTGTAAACAAACTGTACTCTTGGAAAGGCATCACTAAGAAATTGAAAAGGTGAGCCATAGACTTGAAGAATATATTTGTAAATGATTTGTGTTTGAATTAGGGTTTGTATCTGAATATATGAAGCACTTTTGAAACTCCATAATAAGACAAGAACAAAATAAGCAAAAGATTTGAACAATTTCCCAAAGAGAACATACAAATAGCTAAAAAGTAGATGAAAAGCTGCTAAACATCACAATTGTGAGGAAGATCCAAATTAAAATCACAGTGAGATACTACCACATAGTTACCAGAACATTGGCAAGGATGTAAAGCAACTGGGATGCTCATATATTACAAGTGAGGAATGCATAATGGTACACTTGCTTTGAAATACACCTTGGCAAAGTCTCATAATATTATCCACACACTGTTTATATGATTCAGCAATTTCCCATTCTCAGAAGGAATGAAATCAAATGTCTGCACAAATACATGTACATGGAAATTCATAGCAACTTCATTCACTAGTTCAAAAACTGGACACAGCCCAAATATCTATCAGCAAGTGAATCACTAAGCAAATTCTGGTATATTCATAGACTGAGATGCTCCTTGCAATAAAAACAAATGAACCACTGACACATGTAGGGACATTGATGGATTTTAAAACCATTTTGTTTAGTAAAGGAAGCTAGACAGAAAAGACTAAATCCTACATGACTTTTTAAATAAGAAATTCTAAAACAGGGAAAACTATTCATGGTGTCAGGATATAGATCAGTGTGTGCTTGGAGCCAGGGATGGAATATGAGATTAATGGTAGAGGCACCATAGGGAACTTTTTGGGGTGATGGAAATGTTCTTTATTGTGATGGTGTTATTATATAAAGACATATTTTAAAAAACACATTGAATTGTATTTTGAAAATTGGTGCACTTTAATTGTATATGAATTATATTTCAAAGTTGATTTAAAAAACAAAACATTAAAAATTAAAGAAGATAACTGGGGTTAAGAAAACAATTGGCTTGTCATAAACTGTTCAAAAGTTTTTATAGATGAGATTGTATTTTTTCACTCAGTTGAATTTAGGGTTGGCCAAGATATTTTCTCGTTAAGGAAATGTGAGCATAGGTCACAGTGTTGCTTCTGATAGGAAGTTTTAAATCTCATGAAGTGCTTCCTCATGCTCTCTTTTCCTTCTGACACCATAGCTGACAGTATTTGAGATGATGGTTTCTTCATCAGCGTAGATTTTTGAGTGACATGGGTAAGCAGAGGCTTCATGAAATGTAGGGCGGATAGACAATAACACTTGATAGTTTTAAGCTACTAATATTTTGTTGTTTCGTTATTGTAGGTTAAAAATAGCCTATGTGGACTGACACAAAAACTCTTCCTTTTTAAAATATGCCTGGCCTAATTATAGGATTACTGCACGTCTAAGTACATGACTTCATTTAGCGAATGCAATATCTTTATGCAGTTTTGGCCATGACTTCTGTTCTTAGTGTATCTGTTGGCTTCTTGGTGTTCTGTGACTACTCGCCATAATTCATAGGTTCACGACAGTGGACAAGGAGATGTGGTGAGAGAAAGTGTCAAGTTGGCTAAGTGTGTCTTCTACCCCCATCCTTCTGACGGTTCGCAGACGTGAACTGTATCTATAGAAGCCAATGAAATTCTCGGTGTCAAATATACGTGAGTTTTCATAATGAAAACTTTCATAATATATTACAATGGCTATATTCAAACAGTATTTTGGCTAACTAGAAATTGTTCTGGGTTATAATTATTACTTTTGAAAAGTTAAGTTTTGGGGAATATAATTTTTATGTAGTACATTCCACCAACTAACAGTTCTGTAAGTTCTGGCAAAGATACAATCATACAGCCACCACACTATAAAGACATAGATTACTTCCCTCACCCCCATACTTCCCTAGGATCCCTTTGTTGTTAATACCCTCCATCCATCCCTAGGCCCTGGCAACCTTATTCTGATTTCTGTCCCTGTAACTTTGCCTTTTCCAAGCTGTCATATAAATCGAGTTGTGCCGTGTGTAGCCCTTTGTATCTAGTGTCTTTCACTTACAGCGATGCCTTTGATTTGTATGCATGTTGTGTGAGTAGTTTCTTCCTTTCAATTCCACAGTAGTGTTCTATCGTGTGGTTATCCATTCAGCAATTGATGGACATATTTTTTTAATTACCTGTTTCATATTTTGAGAAACATTCTTTTGTAAAATAATTTATAAATTTGTTGTTTGGGATGATGGCAGATCCAGAACAAGAAAAATATGTGGATTCAAGACGTTGAGAACTTGATTTAAGGAAATTTTTGTGGTATTGAGAAAAATATATGAATTTCTAGTCTGCTCTTCCAAAGGCCAGGCATTATTGACCTTTTAATTGTTAAATAACAGTGAAACATAGTGGTCAGGAGCATGCACTCTTAAGCCAGGCCCTCCCAATTCCAAACCAGTTCTGCTACTTACTCATGATTTATTTACATTAATTAACCTCTCTTTCTCTCAGTTTTCTCATGACTAAAATAGACTTAATAATGATTCCTACTTCATTGTGGTGCTATGATGATTGAATTAACATTTACAAAGAACTTAAAACAGTATCTACTAGCCACTAGTCAGCTGTTATTATTCCTGTTTTCCCATATTCCTACATATATACCTTTCAAATCAATACCCCTCTTCTTAAGCCTGCTTCTTCAACACTTGGCACAGTGGCTAGGGGTCACTCATAGTCAACTGGTCAGTCAGTCAGTAAAGAATGAATGGCCTTTGTCATTGCAAAATTTTTGGCCTTTACGACTCTGCTGATGACAGTCTATCTAGATGAACTTGGAGTTAAGTCTATACTCCTAAAAAAGCTAATGTTTTACATACTGTAAATTGGTGACTGATTAATACATTGGATATTCCATATACACAAAAAGACAGTTTCAAACCTGATGAAACAGACTGTTTTTCAGTCTATTTTATATTAAGAGTCAGCAAGGTTGGGTAAGGTTGGGTGCTACAAAGCACCGATATTTTCTTTATAACGTGTAAGGGCAATCTGCCAGGAATAATAGATTTTTACTTTTATTAACTTTTACTCAGTCTTTGCTTCTGGGGAGAGGAATTGTTATGGGCTAAGTTAAATTGGCTCAATGTAAACTCTTGACAATCAATGTTTGTGTGGAACCTGAATTATAATGGCTACCTGAGAGTCAGGCTGGCTGTGCCGGTGATTTCTTAATCAGTTAGTGACAAAAAGAGGGACATGTTCTCTTTCCCTTAAAAAAACATTTTCCTTTGTAAGTCAGTACTTGTTTTTTTAAAAAATGAATTGAACAGTTATAGTGAATAGAACAAGACAGACCTTCTTATATCTGACAACACTAAGGAAGAAACTTGGAATTATGACTGAGACTTGAAATAAAAACAAAAATCAGGGAAACACTAACCTTTATAGAATGTGCTTTTTGCAGACCGGAGGAAAAAAAATATTTCTTCATTTCAAGCTGAGAGGACTTCCCTAAAAGCCTATTTAAACACTGGTTAATGAATAAGGTTCTTGTCAAAGTTCACCTCCAAGACATCTGATTACTCTGACAAGATTCAATTTCTTTTTTTAGTCAAAGACAATGATAGGAAATAGAGATATTTGCATACCATTACATGCATCAAGGCTTTCTTTAAGATTACAGTGACTCATAATGAAACCTACAATTACCTTCATAAAAATTATGTCTTGTTGGCTCACTTGAAAGATTACTCTGTCATTAAAAGGGACATAGTTCTTTCAAGTGTTTCAGCAATAACGCCGTTCCCTGCCCAGTAATTCCCAGCATGAATTGGTCATTTCCTCTTTCATAGCCATCAACTTTGTTGAAATTTTGGATGTGAATTCCAGAACCAACTTCCTCTTATGTCTCCTAAAAGGAATAGAAAGTCCTCCTCAAAAATTCTCTATTTCAGACCTGAGTGTTGGGCTGGCCTTCATCTGAGAACCAGGACATGACCCCCTCCGAGGCATATTCTGTGTGTTCAGATTTTGTTTGTCTTTTTTCTTGGAATAAAGAGTCAGGCAACCTGAGCCCAGGAAAGCCCTATCAGTTGAGTTTGGGTACCTTAGTCAGTGGTGAAAAATAAGACTTCTCTTGATCCTATTGAAGTCAGAATGGATCCACATCAAGGAAAATAGATAATGTAAAGGAACTCACAGCTTTTAAATTATGACCTTGAGGAATGCAAGTTGGTAAAAAACTGAAATAAGAAAAAGAATTCTATACTTGGAATAGTTGAGAACTCCTGTTTTTCCTGACCTGGCATGTTAGCCACCTTAGGAGGCTTTAAGTAGTCAGGTCAAACAACTCAATATACTAAACAATCTTAGATTGAAAACTTATGGCCAGGTTCTTTTAGGCCTGCTCTTGCATTGCAGTATTACTAATACTATCTCTTTTATACCTTATTATTTTCATATATGAATTCCACAGAATTTATGTTTATTAAGTTTCTAAAGAATCACTTGCACTTTAACTGTCCCTGTTCAGCAGTGGCTGAGTCTGTGGCACTTTCCGTCTGTCTCTGAGCTGTTCTAAGGCTTCTGTGTCTTCTCCTGGGCTTGACCTTAGAGAAAGAACCTGACTGTGTGAAAGCCTCGGAAATTAAAATGGGACAAAAGATGTCCCCAGGTTCACAGTGCACTCAATTGTTTGTGACCTTTAGTCATAGCCATTGATTACTCCACAAACTTCACTGCTCTTACAAGTCAGAGAAGTAATATGAACCATGATCAATAAATCCTGTAAAGTTCATTCAATAAAATATAAAAAATACAAAATATTTGATTGGTATAATAAATAAAACCATTAAACCATATTGGTTTACTTCAAAAGGGATGTCATGAATGCTTCAAATAATTTTCAATTATTACATAATTAATGCCTTCGGTGTATGCCTACTTTCTTGAAGACAACTTTGTAAAGAGCATTGGCAATGGGTCCTGAGCTCCCATTGGTACCTTCCTCCAAGCCTCTTACTAAATTTAATTCAATGTGTTAAGATTCCACTTAGAATAAAAATACATGCTTTCTAGAGGCATGAAAGCCATTCATTCAAAATAAGCAAATTTTATTTTAATATTGTTAGTAAGTGTTCTGCAGGAAAGTTGTCATAACGAGGACAGTGCAGACGATGGGTGCGAGTTTCCTCTGCGTCTCTGCCTGCCGCTGCTCCATCTACATGGAAATTCCTCTCTTTTTAAAAAGCTGAGATTGAAGCTTTCTCCTGAATACGAGCCATTTATAACGGGATGCACACTCGGGCATAGACTAAATGTATCCCCCATGACAGAGACTGAGTTTAAAAATGAGTGTATTGCTTTCTTGGGCTGCCTTAAAAAAAATGCCACAAACTTGTTGGCTTAAAGCAATAGATATTTATTCTCTCACAGTTCAGGAGGCTTGAGTGTGAAATCAAGCAGGGTTGGTTCCTTCGGGAGGCTCTAAGAGAGAGACCGTTTCACGCCTTTCTCCTGGTTTCTGGCTACTCCTGGCAATTCTTGGCATTCCTTGGTTTGCAGCTGCATCACTCCAAACTGCCTCTTTTGTCAATGGCCTTCCTCTCTGTGAGTATCCTTCGTGTCTCTGTGTCCAAATCCCCTACTCCTTTCTCTTATAAAGATACCAGACATTGGATTTGAGGCCCACCTTAATCTAGTGTGACCTCAACTTAACTTGGTTACATCTGCAAAGACCCTCTTCCCAAATAAGGTTGTGTTCACAGGGAGAGGGGTAAGGACTTGGACATATCTTTTGGGGGTATACAATTCAACCCACTACTAAGAAGTCAGACAAAAATATCTCAAAGAGCTGAATAGAGGTGCCAGTTAAATTAATTTCTTGTTATGGAACAGACTTGAACATTTTGGTTAATTATTTAATAGACTAAAAATGTAAAGATGATTTTATAGACATTTTTGTTGATATCCATTCCTAACCCACAGATGGCTCAAACTAGAAGAAAAGAGAACAAAAGCCAAACTCTCATTTTTAATGAGACTCAAACTTTAGGTACAAAGCTATTTTGGGTATGAGGAATTATTATTTGAATAATCACAGTTAAAAGCTTGTTTTTTTTTTAACCAAGTTTAGTCTTTTTAAAATGCCTTCAGAAAAATGGTATTATTCTGATGTCAACAGCCAACATTCTTAATTTGCCCTAGAATATTAGTTTCAACAGAATAATTTTTTAGAATAGTTATTGCCAAGCTGATCTAGATCAGATCTTTTTAGGGCTCATTTTTGTCCTCAATGTTATCAGATCATTAGAGAACTTTCTTAACCCAGTTTTTCCTATTAATGTGCTCTCTTGGTTTTACTGTGTGTATCCACAAAAGACATTTCATCTGGATGGGTTGAATTGTGTCCCCCGCAAAAGATGTTGAAGTCCTAACCTCCAGTGCCTCTGGCAGTGACCTTATTGAGAAAGGGAATCTCTGTAGATGATCAAGTGAAGATGAGGTCATAACGGTGGGACCTAATCTGGTATGACTGAGTCCTTATGGAAGGAGAAATTCAGGCACAGAGACACATGTGGAGGGAAGACAAGAAGACACAGGGAAGCACCATGCCGTCTACAGCCAGGGAATGCCCGGGGCCACCGGAGATTCTCCCTCACAGCCCTCAGCAGGAATCAACCTTGCGGAACCTTGATTTCAGACTTCCAGCCTCCAGAGCTGGGAAATAGCACATTTCTGTGGTTTGAACCATCGAGTTTGTGGTGCTTTGTTATGGCAGCCCTAGGAAATTAATACTTTTCTTACTATCTTCACTATCTTCCTTTCTTACTATCATTTCTAGTCAGGTGACCAGGTCAAACATATTTATATATGTGTGTATATGTTTTTCTATGTGTATATTCATATTTATTTAGAATTATAACATTCAAATATCATTTAATATGTTTCCTGGCTTCTTCCTATTTATTTAGGAACTGCCCATTTTATGCAAAACATAAACATAAATATACTATATTACTCAGAGGCCTAACTCTAGACAAAGCCTTATACATGTAGTCATACTTACCTTCCTGCTCCTGGACTGTACTGAAAATTTTCTGGAATTGTTTGAAATTTTACATGCAAACCAACAAAAGTTAACTAAACCAAGCATATTCAAGGGGAATTTAAATTAGTCTCTATAAAGTAGATATATTTTAGGACTATAAGGGTGAGTTTGCTGAGGACAATATTTGATTCTACCGTGACCCTTCTCCAGGAAGTCATTTGCTTTCCTGAGGAAGGGATTTGTCCTTTTCATTTCTATCAGAGGAGATAGTCCTAAAAGTTCAGCGGGCTGCTCTCTATATTTTTTCTTCCTGGTTACAAAAAAGCTACTTGTGAAATTTAATCTCCACTATAAGAATTTTTTTTCTTTTATTATTGGTCAGAGACTATAGTATGAAATAGTCATGTGTACTATTTCTATATATCCTATAATATTCTAAAGAAAGACACGAAATGACTCTTTTGACTTTATAAAATACTGAATATGTTCATTTTAATAATGGTGTATAGTCTCCTGTAGAGCAATAGCTGTAAAGCTTTTGTTTATAAAATAAGTCCTGATGTGTGGTCAGATTATTTTCTATTCCAGGATAAAATCTAGCTGTACTATCATAATCTGGGAGTTGCTTTAACAGGAAGCTGAATATAAGAGCTAATTATTATTTGCTATAAAGGTTAAAAATACAAGAAAAGATCTTTTGGGGGAACATCATTATATCTTAGAAAAATTTAGAGAAAATAATTACACATTATAATAAGGTCACCTTACTCAGATACTCCCTGCCCTCCCCTACCAAAAAACAAAACTTTCCTGTAAAGTATCATAGGAAGTGGCATTGTATAAAGTTAGGCATTCTCTGAATGCTTTATTGAAATTTATATTCTTGTCGGTGAGTTAATCATTTGGGTGTTCCTTTCAAACTTTTTCAAGCTAAAATTAATCTATACATAGTGATTTCTGTATTTTAAATTTGTGGAAATGATGTTCTTTTAATTTTTTTTCTAAGAAGTTTCTTATCCTTCTCTGCAGGTACTCCTTCAGTTTAACTTTGAAGGAAATTACAGTGTCCTAACTTCAAGTACTTGTTTCTCTTAGTTCCCTTAATTCTCGCCCAGCAACATTGCTTTTATCCTTGAATTTAAATGGCTACCAAGAAGCAATTAAATACATTCACTTCATAGCAAGCTGTGTTAAGGATTATCATGTTCTGCTTCTAGCTTACTCCTTCTACTTTGCTTCTTATCGCTTCCCATATGCAGCTTGCATCTGGTTATTCTGAAATACTTGCCCACGTTTGTAGGGCCATTGACTTTTTAAAATATTATTGTCTTTTGTCTGTCTGCCACTGTCCATGTGGCAGTCTGATGGCTGTGCCCACTGTTTTTTTTGTTGTTTCTTTTCCTTTACCTGCTATAGACGTTTCCTCCAGTAAAGCTCCTACATGTTCTGGTAGGCTGACTCATGGCCCCCAAAAGATGTCTATGTCCCAATCCTCAGAATGTTTGAATAGATCATTTTATGTGACAATAGGGCCTCTGTGGATGTGATTAAATCAGGCGTCTGGGAATGGGGGGGGTTATCCTGGAATATCTGCACAGACCCATTGGAATCACAAGGGTCCCTGTTAGAGGCAGAATAATCAGAGAAGGCAATGTGACAATAGCCGGCAGAGGGAGAGAAGGCAATGTGACAGAGGAAGTAGGAATGATGCAGCCGAGACCCCAGTCGGGCAGCTGCTAGACACTGGAGGAAGCAGGGCATGGATTCTGCCATAGAGCCTCCAGAGCTGCTTTTGATGTCAGCCAGTGAGATCTGCTTCAGACTTCTGACTTTCAGGCCTATAAAATAATAAGCTTCTGTTGTTTTAAGCCACTTGGTGTGTGGTGATCTTTTATAGCAGCAATAGGGAAATGATACACACCCACACTAATTCTATTTTGACCTCTGTGTCCCAGAGGATCTCTAAATTAACACAGCTGTGAGTGCTTAATCTTTCAGTTTCAAAAGAAAAAATACAAATATTGATGTAAGGTATTATTCATATAATTGTTTCATTGGTTTGTCCCTTTTGAAAGTCTTTAAATTTTAAATAAAGTTCCCTAATGAAATGAAGTTCCAAAGAGAAGATGATTTCTAACTAAAAATGGCAGCCTAAATCAGTTAGAAATATTGTATGTAATATTTTTTGTTGAGGAAAGGTGTTTCAGATACATATACTTGGATAAAATATTAAGAAATCATCCTAAATAACAGATGATGCCAGTTAGAGGGAGAAAACAGTAGTCTAAACCTTTGTCATGAAATATAGTGTAGAGTTTTGTCTGTGTTTATTAGATCATGAAGCCTAAGGAAGTCCTATGCAGGCTTTTGTTGTCCAGAAATGCAGAGGGACAAAGGGAACAGGAGGGCAGTGCCTGCCAGCCATGCACACAGCGCAGCGGGGCCTGTCCTGCTGTTGCTCATGTCCATGCCCTTACCCCATTTGAGAACTTACGCAATGCTGGAAATGTTGTGTTCTTCACAACCATCTTTGTGTTTATTAACCAAATCCAAGATTAATTGTTCTGTTGATGTATCAGGTTTTTTTTTTTTTAGAAATTTAGGAATTGAACTTTCTGTTAATCCAAAGAAAAGGCTATAAAATATGTTATCTTTGTAGCTTTCTTCTTTATTTAAACTTGGCATATCTTAGCCTGGTGTCTGCTCTGCTTAGATTGCTGTTATTGCATTGCATTCTGTGGCGTGTACCTGGTACTCAGATAGTGTAAACTGAATTAACTAATCATTAACAGCGGCCCATATTATCTGAGAAATTATAATTTAAATTGATAGGGAATAATAAAATTTTAGTCTTTTCTCTAGAAGAAATTTCAAGAAAACTTGAGTTACTTATTATGACTTGAGCATTTGTGAAGTCTTTTAGTTCAATTTCTCATACAACATAATAAGGCAAAGTTCTTGGTCTGTCACACACATGGGAGTGCAGTGGCTTGATCACAGCTCAATGCAGCCTGGAACTCCTGGGCTCCAGCAATCCTCCTGCCTCAGCCTCCCGAGTGGCCGGGAGTGTAGGCATGCACCACCATGCCTGGCTCCAAATAGCATTTTGATATCCCTGTAATTTCCTATTAGCTGATCACAATTTAAACATACTGTGGCACCTACATACTTTATATCATGGAGGGAATTAGGGGGAAGGTACCATGGAAAGATTGATTCAGATCCAACCCACTACTAATTACCTCATTAATTTATTTTCTGATTCAGTGTTCACATTTGTAAACACAGTTTGTTTGAGAATTTGTTTCCAGAATATTTGTGCTGGGTGCAGAGCAGAAGTTATAGCTTCTCCTCTCAACTATTTTACGACTGAGCTGGAGTTGGGCAATTACATAAATCGTGACAACATTGTGGGGAGGCAGAAGCCCCGAGAAGAGTGTCAGAGCTGGCCTGGCAGGTGGGCTAGCAGAGCCGCCTGGGAGAGAATTTTGCCTCGGAGTTGTAGGTGAGCAGTGAGTTAGCCAAGTGAAGAAAGGGACTGGAGAAGAGTTGGTGCAAACAGAGGGAACAGACCACGCAAGGTGTGAGGAGGGCCTGCCGCACTTTGGAAAGTGTCTGCTTTGCTAGGGCTGTAAGTAAGGGTGATTCCGAAGCCGTGGTAAAAGGTGGAACGAAGTGGTAGACAGACATTTAGTGTACTCAGGGCCATTAGACGCTCCTTTTGTTCCCTTCCTGCACAAAAAATATCTCTTATTGTCTATTATTTATTACCTCTAAATTTCTTTCTCATTTCCTGATTTTACTTGATCTTTTCTTCTCCCCTCTCCCCTCCTCTCCCCTCCCCCCTCCCCTTTCCTCCCCTTTCTTCTCCATTTTCCTTTTTTCCTTTTTCCTTTCCTTTCCTTTTTCTCCTCCCAAGACAATTTAGTTAAGATTCAGTTCATGCTTCCTAGACTTTCTCTTGGCATGTCTCTTCAAACTTTTTTTCCCTTTTCCAGGATTAGGACTTTTGATTTATTGCATTCTGCAGTGCACACTATTGGCCCTGCCCACTTCTCTGTGGTCCCGGATCTGAGAGATCAGCATGCACGCTTGCTGTGAAAGGGAAGCTAGGAAGCAGAGGGAAGCCCGAGAGGCTGAGCGCACTACATTTAATTTGCTAAAGAACATGAATATTATTACCAAGTAAGAACAATATTTGCTACAGTCAGGACTGATAGAACCAGAATCGAGGGGAACAGACCAATGTAGAGGCCAGAACAGAAACTGAGTGAAGAACTTTGCTTTCTAGAATTTGCTGTTAAGTTAGCATCAGACATGAAGTCTGAGGGGCATAGAGGTTTAACCTATCAATTGCTTTTTTGAGTCTTTTTTTCTGTGATCTTGATTTTTCATTCATACTTCTTTGAGAGATCGATTGACATTTCCCCCCTGTGAAAATGTGAGAAAGGAGAGAGAGTTAATGGGCAGTTGTGAGTATCTGGTGATAGACGTAGTTTAGGTGGTCGTATGGCAGATCTTGGAAGGGGAATATAGAGGAAAGATAAGCGCTACAAATTACATTTCTTTAAATAGAATGTCTTTATTGATTAGAGGTAATGTAAGAGTTAAGAACAGAAAACAATATATTGGGTCTATAAATAAACATACGGCGACACATATTTTTACACAGAGCCCTCATGTTTTTGGGGATCAGATTGGTGAAGAGGCGTGGCGACCACAGAGAAACGGGAACGGAGAGTAACTGTAAACGAGAGACACGGGAGTTCATGGTAGAGGGACTGCGAGTCCTCCAGAGACTGAGATGATTCTCACCGATTATCCTCAGTGCGGCGCAAGGCAGGAAAGCAGAAAGTCTTTCTGCTCATCACAAGGAGGGAAGCCCTGCGGTGAGGAACCATGTCTTAGGCATCTGTGTATTTCCAATCCCTGGTACCTAAATAAACGGTGGAAATAAATGTTTGATGATTTGACCATTAGAACATATCTACTTTAATAAAGCAGTGACTTAATGGTGCCAAAATAATGGAGGAAAAGTGAAATTTTTACCAAAATTCATTGTTATTTAGGGCTGTCATATTTATAAAACAAAAACAACAGGATACCTAGCAAAGTTGGAATTTTAGGTAAACTTGAAATCATTTTTTAGTATACATATATTTCAAGTATTGCCTCCCGTGTTTTATATGGTAAACCTAGTAATGTCAAATTTCTCAATACCATCTTGCATCCTGGTATAATTGAGTGAATTTAAGGTATGGTTTCTTTTTTCTAAACATTTCTTAACTAAAACTGATTAATGGATTAAAGCCAGAACTTTAAGTTTGAATTTAGTCAACAAAAGTTCCATTTAAATTATATCTTTTCTCTCTGTAATAGTATGAAATGTAGTAGTATTTTGAGACCTGTACCATTGAAAATAATAAAATCTATGCTTTTGAGGACAATGCAAATTGACATCTGACTGCAATTTTTATGGAATCAGATGGAGTTCAGTGAATACAAACACAATATCAAAATAACATGAGTCACATCTTACGTTATCCTGCTCAAGATGCCAAAGGAAGGGGATTTACAGCCGCAGCTGCTGTTGCTTTATTTGCATTTACTCATCGCTCCTTTTTCAAATATAGGTACCTATTCATATTATTTGTATCATTTATCTTGAAAGTTAAAACTGGAAAGAACACTTTTTCCTGCACTTAGTGTACACACAGGATTTTCTAAACAGAACTTAGAAATACGTATTCATTGTAAGCTTTATCTTTTTTTTTTTTAGTGTCTTCTTTAGAACCTCCCCTTATGAACCTTTAGGTTATAGGAATCATGGCTTACACATCTTTGTTCGTATTTTTGGTATTTTACTTGTAGAATGCACTCTGTATGTTGTTGATAATAATGGCAAATATAAAAAACTTATTACCTTAATACATGACTCAGACCATTTCTTATTATTCTTTTATTCTTTGACATATTGCAAAAGTAGTTCTCTTCCTTAACAAGCACACACAGATACATGTAAGCGAAGTATATATGCAGTGCAGTCTTTAATTTTTGACTTTTTACATGTAAGGTCACAAAGCAGCTCATATGTGCTTATTTCTTATTAAATATTTGTTTATTTTTGAAGTTTTTAATTTTAAAACTTTATCATCATTTCCATTGCAAAGTAACAACTTGCGGTTTTGACTGATAGATTTTATTTCCTATTTTTATTAATTAGGAAAATGGGGCTGTAAGTAATAGTATACCAAAAACAAACAAACAAACAGTGGCTTAAATGGTTTAAAAAATAATCATTAATTGCTCCACAGAACAGAAACCTGAAAGTATGCGGTTTCAGTGCGGGCTCTGCAGCTCCTGCACCGTGATCAGGAAGGTGCGGCTCCGTTCTAAGGATTGCTGCCTCCTGGTCACAAGTCGGCTCCTGCAGCTCTGAACTTCGCATCCTCCCTTGACCACGGCCACAGCCTGCATCAGCTGCGGGGTTAGAATGGCATAGGAGCTCTCGCTAATGTTTCTGTTTTAATCAGAAAGCAAAATATTTCGCAAATGCTTCCCCGCGCATTTCCCCGCTCTGCAGAGCAGACTCGGGGCGCGCTTCCCCCTCGCTCTCGGCCGCCGCCCAGGCTGGGCTCCTGACTCCGTATTCGCAGACTCTGGAAAAATGAGACAGTGAAGGAAAAATCACATTCTAAATGTCAATAGAGGTTTCTTTAGTTCTTGAATTCCTATGTTTGTGTTGTTTTAATTTTGAATGAAGTGGAGAGTGTGATGACATTGTGATGAGTTGAACCTGGTTTAATGTGTCTATATCATATCACTAAATCAAGCCAAATCATGCGGTCTTATTCAGCTGACATTGTACGGTTATGGTATAATCTAATGTAAAATAGATAAATAATTGAGACCGGGTCTGGGCATGGTGGTTCACACTTGTAATCCTAACACTTTGGGAAGCTGAGGCAGGAGAATTGCTTGAGGTCAGGAGTTAAACACCAGTTTGAACAAGAGCGAGACCCCATCTTTACACAAAGTAAAAATAAAAAAAAATTAGCTGAGCATGGTGGCGCATGCCTATAGTCCCCGCTACTTGGGAGGCTGAGGCAGGAGGATCACTTGAGCCCAGGAGTTTGAGGTTGCTGTGAGCTGTGATGAAGCCACTGCACTCCAGCCTGGGTAACAGAGTGAGACTCTGTTTCAAAAAAAATAAAAAATTGAGACCAGAGCCTGGACCTAATAATCTTTAAAATCTTAAATAAAAAGTTCTAATTTTTAAAAATACATTTACCATTCAAAATGTAGCTTTATTTTTTCCTGTGGTTTTCAAATGTGACTAATTTTTTTCTATTAACTTGATTTTATGTTCTTTTATTGGGTGTTGACAAGAGTAGAAATGAGAAGGGAGTGGCTTAATGAAGCTGAATATAGAGGAAGAAATGATTTCTGAAAATTTTCTAGCAAGAACCTTTCTTGCTGGGTCTTGGAAAAATTAATGGTGTTGCCATTATATTTACCTGGCGGTAGGTGTCTTGTCCCTCAACATTATGTTCCAGAGCCTTAAATTATCCTACAGAAATTTATAGGGGGCAACAGGACAGGTGCTGTCTGGTGGGTGCCAGGATAAGAAAACTGGATAGTTACTTTAGTAAGACACCATGAGAAGCAAGTAGAAATTTGGACATGAATGACAAAATGAGAATACTCAGGTAAAATGAATTCTTGAAGTCATTTTAGGATCTAAGGGACAGTTACGTAACAGAAGACAGAACAGCAGCCCAAACATACAGATGTATGAGGAAATTGAGTGATATCGCTAGTTCTCAGAATGTTAACATAATTCTGACGTGAAGACTGGGCAGATGAGAAAATTGATAGCTACAACTCAGCTCTGAGTAGATGTGCATATTCTGGAGGTGGTAAGGGATAGGTTTTATTCTAAAAATACAAACTGAAACAAAATAATTGTGGTATCATTTCTCACCAAGTACATGCATATAAAATAATTTGTATTCTTTGAACATAAGCAATTTTCATTTGCCAGTTTTACCTCAGTAATGCTGGGATTAAAAAGGAAATTCAGGAGGCAAAAAAAAAAAAAAATCATGTGATGAAAGAAGTTTCGTGATGGAGCTTTCATTCCTTCTCATTTCTTTGCTTTCATCTCCTAATTCTCCTCTGGTATCAGAAGCAGAAACAAAATAGAGAGATGAATACAGTTCTGGAGTATTATTTTCCTTGTTTTGAGACTACTCAGAAAACAGTTTTTCATATGCTATTGTTTGACAAAGATATAATTTTATTGATCTTCTTATCAAGTAATTCAAGTTTACAAAATTAAGGAGCACTAATATTTGCGAATAAAATAGAATTCAAAAAGAACCATTTGAGGTAACTATATAGAAATATATAACATGGAGCTATAAATTGGATTTTTCTTTTATGGAAATGTTATGTCAATTTATGTAAAAGAATTAGATGTCTGCTCTAGGTCTGATGATTTGTTACGGACTTAGCGAAATAAAAGAAGATCTGATGGTGTTTGCTCTGAAGAATCTTGCAGGTTCGGGGGAAGCAGTCAATTGACATCTCTGTACTGACCGGTTGAGTTGCAAAGGATAAGTCCTGGTTGCTCCAAACTTATTAATAGTTTTCTTATGTGTGGGCCTTGCTCTCAAAGGTTTCATTCAGACTGTAAATGAATTATATAATCAAATATCCTCACTTCTCAGAAAGTATCTTGTACCTGAGCATGGTAAACTAGAGAATGAGTGGAAAGGCACAAGTGAATAGTTTTTTTTCTTTCTTTGTTTGTTTTTATTTTATTTTTTTTAGTGACAAGGTCTCATTCTGTCGCCCAGGCTGGAGTGCATTGATGTGATCATAGCTCAGTGCAGCCTTGAACTCCTGGACTCAAACGATCCTCCTCATTCAGCCTCCTGAGTTAACCTGAGCTAGGCTTACAGGTGCATGTCACTACGCCCGGCTAATTTTTTTAAATTTTTAAAATTATGTTCCGTAGAGGCAGGGTCTCACTCTGTGGCTCAAGCTGGTCTCAAACTCCTGGCCTCAAGTGATCCTTGCTCCAGCCTCCCAGAGTGCTGGGATTACAGGTGTGAGCCACTGTGCGTGGCCACAAGTGATATATTAAATATTATCCAAAAATTTCTAAAAGCCAGAGGGAGGAGCACAGGCTAGGGGGGTGACTATAGATTTTAAGAGTGCATATTTTGATGGTATTAGAAAAATGTTGGGAAAGACTCCAGATAAGCCCTTAAAAATGAAATTTCAATAATATGTTACAAATTAATTAGATGAGAAAAAAGTAGGAGGCATTTGATGAAATTGATTTAACTGGATAAATACTTTTTGAATAATGATGTCATGCAATATGAGCAAAATTTGAATGGAGAGATAGCATATGGGTGGTATTATGCTCTAATATTATAAGAATGATATCATAAAAATCAAGACAAAATTTTTAAATGATAAGAGGCTTATGAAAATGTTCAAAATAATAAAACAGATTTTTAAAATTTTCTACCAGTCAGAAGAATAAGGACAAACACGGCTTGTGACTAGAGATCAGTGACAGTATATTGATAACAAGAAAGCATAACTGCTAAACTCTTAGTTTGATTTACTTTGTTCTGCTGTGGAGACTGATCGTCAAATTGTTAAGGCCAGGAGTATTGTTGATAAGAGGAAAATAAAGCCCCAAATAGCTGAGAGGATTTAGAGGACTCATTGGTGCTTTATGTTGGTTCATTTCTTCTAAAGGGAGCGAGTTGTATCACCAAGCCCACAGAACCTGCAGATGAAATTGGTGAATTGCTGTCGATGATTTTGGTGCAATAGTGGTGAAAGAAGACTTCCAGATTAGAGATGGATCAAAATTTTAATGGATCAAGTATATGTATAAACTTTCCATAAAGGCTTAGTGAAGCATAGAGTTGTTAAACGTAATTTGTGAGTTTTTACAAAAAAAGTACAGATTTCTTATTTAAAATGGCAGTCTAAGTCCAAGCAATACATTTCCCTCCCTTTGGAATCCTTGGTAAAATAGCTAGAGGAATGCATTGAAAGAGGGTACTTGATATTACTACCGGACACAATGCAGGCTGCCGTCTCCACGTGAGGAACGTTGAGGAATTCTTCAATGTGCAGCGCAGAAGGGTTCAGACTGCAGCAAACGTCAAACATGCAGCATTTACAATGCGTGAAAGAAAAGTTCTCCTAGAAGGGCGCCCAGAGTAACCCTAACAGCTCGTCCTGGGTTAGAGGACAGGTAAAGACAGTGCATGTGAGGCGAGGTTGGGGCAGAAATAACTGGGCGATTGTCCATCCCACTGAGGTCTGTGGATGTGCACCAGCAGGCAGAGCCCACGGGGAGGAAACCAGCCCGAGGGAAGCACAGCGAGCCACTGCAAATTAGAAACAAAGGTAAGATTATGCACTGCAGCTGCCTCCGGCTTTGGCTGCTTCCCTAGACTGCTGCCTCTTCAGATAGGAAAGTTTAAACTGCAATAATCTATATTTCCCCCTTATCCTTTTATCTTGGAATGAAATCTCTGATCAGAAACCACATATTCCTAGTAAGAACATACATGATTTTTTTTTGTATAAGACAAAAAAACACTTAATCTGTAAGATGAGCAGTGAGAAAAAAATGCTGAATATATAAACTTATTGAACAGTTCATAATACTGACAAGTTTTAAGAAATGAATTTGTTCTTTTATGGGACCGGAAGAAATGAGGCAGTGAAGGCTTCATCTGTAGAAGCTGGTGCATATTTTTATTTTGGATATGATAAACAATTCAATTTAAATTCTTGATTATTAACATAGACTGGAAAGCAGGAGAGTCCAAAATTAGAAGTGACTTTTTTCTTTTATTTGGTACCAGCAAGTCTTCGCTATTGTCTTTAGAGAGACACTTGGAAGTACTTATTTTGGGAACACAGTTTGTGGCAGCAGAGATGGCATGCTTTCTAAACTTTTGGTGTGCTGGGTCAGTGCTATGATCTTTAAAGAGTAAGCGTGGCATTGAACCAGTTTAGTTACTGACTTGGTAAAGAGGCTGCACCCCTACTGGGGAGAGGCAGCTCAGGATACAGCTACTGAAAACTCTGATTCTACCTGGCCTCGAGAGCACCACCAAGAATGAACAGGAAGGAAACACTGAGGAACACAATATTTGAACTTTATTTAGACTTTATTTTGTTTATCCTATTCTGTGTCTTCACTGTCCGTTAGGTGTGTGACCAGGAGGTAACTTGTTACTCAGTTCACAGGTCTTTGATTTGGGAGGAAACAAACTCCAGCAGACAACATTTTTATACCAGTTCTCAAGTTAGATGATGAGATCTTGGACCTTCAGCCTGAACCTAGCTCAGTAATGAGATGAAGCTTGAGGAGCTTTAGGAGGGAATGAATGTGTGAATGAATGAATGAATTCCCCCATTTACAAATGGGGGAATTGCAATTTGTGGCCAAAGTGTAGACTGTGGCAGATTAAAGAGAAGTGGACACTTTGGCATTTCTGTCATTAAAATATGGGATCTGTGTCCCCTCCACTTGATCTAAGCTGGTCTGGGACTGTTACCAGTAAGGTATGGTAGAAGTGACACTAGGTCAGTTCTAGGTCTAGCTTTTAAGAGTTCTAGAAGTTTCTGCTGCTTTCCTCATGGAACCCTGAGTCCCATATAAGCAGTTCAACTACCCCGCTAGAGGTACCAAGTAGAGAAGCCCTGATACTACATGGGAAGGGAGAAGAACCCAGCTGAGCCTTGCCTTCCAGCTATTTTTGTCCCATCTGTAGTACAGTCCTGGGACGATCCACATGAAGTTGGAAGCAGGGTGACAGCTGCTGTAGACAGAATGCTTGTGTTCCCCACAATGCACATGTGGCAGCCCTAATTCTTGATGTGATAGTATTTGGAGGTAGGGCGTTTAGGAGGCAATTTGGTCATGACAATGCTGCCCTCAGAAATGGGACTAGTGCCTTTATAAGAAAAGACAGGAGGGAAGTGGTCTCTTTCTTCTCTATGTGAGGATACAGGAAGAAGGTGGCCCTCTGAAAACCAGGAAGTAGGCCCTCACCAGACACCAAATCTGTTGGTACCTTGGTCTTGGAATTCTGAGCCTCAACAACCATGAAAGACAAATTTTGTTGTTTGAGCCATCCAGGCTGTGGCATTTTGTCATAGCAGCCCAAACTGACTAAAACCATGGTTCTACAAGATTTCTCACGTAACCCCTGCATAGCCATGTCCCTGTTTGACAAAAGACATAATGCTTAATCCTTATGTGTTCAAAAACTAAGTTGGGGGAATATTAATGGTGCTCTCATTCTAATTTCTCTGGGGCAAGACTTCCCTTGAAACTCCCTGGCTTTTCTTAACTTCACACTCTAATTGGAAATATTGGTGGGTAGAGCCGGGTCTGTACAGCTCAGCCTTTTGTGCCGTTCATTATTTTGTACAGCAGCCGCTTGCGGGAAGCACACAGTTGGGTTTGCTTCTCTGCACCATGAGTGAGGAGGCCTGAGTTTGTTCCTCTGGTAGAGAATTCTCCTTCTGGGATTCTGTGTTGAAGCTCATTGCTGACGTGCGAATGCTTTACTTCCTCCCTTTCATCTTTTATGAATAAGAGAGCTGATATTTTGATCTCTAACTGCTTGTTCTCATGTTTTTCTCAATTGATCCTCAACTCTGGAGAAGAAAAGAGGTGTTAGTTAGTGACCCCATCAAACAAAAATATCTGCATACATTTGTCTAGTCCCGCCCGCTTAGGAACTAAAGTGAAAATAAAGGTGCACAAGGAAGGTGGGGTTTAGAAAGAGCATGTGAGAAAGAAAAATCTTCCGGTTCATTTTAATCATGTGCCCTCAAGAATGCTGATGCGATTTTAATCCATTCGTAGAATTAGATCATCTAGAAAATGTGCTTTGTACTGGTCGTTTCACAGAACTAGTCTTGCTAAACTCACAGGTGATATTTTTTAAGAGGTGATTGGTTTTCCTGGAACAGATTTAAACTAAAGAAGGTGAAGTGGATAGACAAGATAAAAAGCTTGGCCATTGAAGAATGTTTGAAGACATTAGAGATACTCAGCTCTGAGAAGGGCAGACTCATGGGGATACGAGAATTTTCTTCTGATACTGCAGATTTGTCATGTGTAACAAGAATAGGCCTTGCTCAAACAGTCCCTGGCTATGTTTGCAAGTATGAAGGAAGCAGATCTGGCTCAAATCTACCATTTTCCATAAAATCAGAGTACCCTTGGGAGATGGTGAAAACCTTCAGAGGGTTTTAAACATTGATTGAGTGTCTGTTTGCAAGTGATATTTTAGAGGACATTCAAGCACCAGATAGCAACTAGGAAATCTCTAAAATCTCTTCAAACCCTGAACTTTTTAATCCTTTAATTCTATGATTTAGACCATGTGATACAGTTAGAGTGCTGGGGAAAGGTGGACATAGCCCGTTATCAAGATCGTGGGTATTATTAATGGAAGTTTCCTGAACTCACAGTCAATCATTTCTTTTGACATCCATCCCAGTTTAAGCTCAGCTCTGCATATCAGAAACATGATTTTATCCTTCTGCCAGTGTTTATCAGACTCGAGAGAGCTTACACACACAAACGTAGTTTTCATGAGACTGATGTATGAAAACAGAATGCCAATTTATTTATTTCTGATGAGGAAGAAACCTGTTAATGGAATTCATAATCCGTTCTTCTGGCCAACACATCTCCTGGCATATGATATTGGAAGCCAAATTAAAATCAAACTCTTGATTGGTGAGCGTGGAATCAGAACAAGGTGAGATAGCTCTAGAAATCTAATGTTTGATCATGTCAAGCCGTCAGCTGATGCATCCTTCTCTGTATTAGTGATATAAACTGTCTCCTAGAACTATCAGGCCGTCTTCTGTTATTACAGCTTTCCTTTAGTCTGCATTTAATGGAACTGCCTGACTTTTCATTCAACTCTTCTTCTTCCCAGGCTTCCTGGAATGAGCAATTGCTTTGAACTTTCCTCAATGGATAAGGATACAGGCTGCCTATGTTCTAACCTAGGTTCTAACACTTCCTACTAAGGTTTGTTGGGAAAGTTACTTAACCTCTCTATTGCTATTGCCACATCTAAAAAGGCATAATTAGTGTCCATCTCTCAGTATTGTTGTAATGGTTAAGTGAGTGAATATATATAAAAGCTTTGAATAATACCTGGCACACATTAGGCATGCAAAATTAGTTATTACTAAGATTTTAGCCAAGTTACAGTTATGTGATATTTTTTTTTCTGAGAAACATTGGATTTATTTAAATTTATTTTGAAAAAATATTTTGGTTAGTTTTTTTGTTGACATTTTAATTTCATATGATAAAGTTATTGGCTTTATTTCAGTATTCTTCAAGGGACTTCACTACTTCCTGCCCATCCACACACACACCAACGTCAAGTAAACAGGTAGTCAGAGAAAGAGAAAATGTTACTGTGGGCTACAATTAGTCAAGAAATATTTCAAGATTAAATAAGTGTTAAATTTGTGGCAGTATTGGAAAATACCAAACATCATATAAAACGCATCTAATGTTTTTAAAGAAAGGCGCTTGGAAAAGATTATATTTTATGATATTGAATTTTTCTTTAAATACTAATGTTGTATCTGGAAATATTTTAGTTGGAAAGTGAGGCTCCTTTGGTGATCATTTCCCATTTAGCTCAACTGAGTAAAAGAAATTATATATCAAATTAAACAAAAATATGATGAAGAATTTCTGTGACCAGATTATGTAATGTTTTATATGATAGGTACTAACCTTGCCAACTTTTTTGCCTACTCAACCTATAAGTAGGATCTCCCCATCTAATTTAGATGACATGACTGCTTATCTACTATGCCAAATACATATGTGAGTATATATGTGTGTATATATACACACACATAATGTGTAAATGAATATATATAAAGAATTTATATTTATACAAAAGTTAGTCTGGGCCTCTGATTAGAGAAGGAGCCAATGGAGAAACAAGAAATAAAAAAAAATACTATTTAGAATGAAGTTGAAGTCTTTCTTTTTAAGAGGCAGGAATTTAGGTAATACAGGGTAGCAGCGAGGTTACGAAAGCCTTGGTCTTAGATATTTGTTGGGGCTGATCTGTATTAGTTTCCCGGGGCTTCTGCAACACATTGCCATAAACTGAGTGGCTTAACACAAGAGAAATTTGCCCTTTCATAGTTCAGGAGGCCAAAGTCTGAAATCGAGGTGTTGGCAGGCCTGGTTCCCTCCGGAGGCTCAGAGGAAGATACTGTCTTATGCGTCTCTCCTAGTTTCTGATGGCTGCCGGAAATCCTTGGTGTCCTTAGCATTTCAGTCTGTGCCTTCATCTGCACGTCTGTGCCGCCTTCTCTCTGTCTCTCCTCTGTGTGTCTCTCTGTTTCCTCCTCTTATAAGGACACATTGTATTTTGGAGTCATCCTATGTCATGAACGAATTCATCTCAAGATCTCTAATTATATTTGCAGTGACCCTATTTCTTAATAAAGAACGTATTTATATTTTTGCTGGAATGTAGACATCACAATTCATCAGGTTCCGTGGTTTTCAGGTTGTGCGTGAATTTTGGGGGGATACAATTCAACCTACTGTATCTTCCTTCCATTGTACAGATGGGAAATAACGGAAAAGAGTGCAGATAGGAGTAGATATGTTGGTAGGAAGTTCCATTCTGATGATTTCTGTATGTTTTTTTTGTGAAGTAAGTTCTTCAAATAAGTCTAAACAGCTTGCAGATTTCAGTGTAGTTAACAGAAGGCTGGAAGGAGTTCTTGTGGAGAATGGGAGAGAGTTGACGGGCAAGATATATTACAGTTGAGGTTTGTGATCATGAATTTAGAGTGGCACCCATCCGCTACTAAGAACTTGAACATCAGATTCCGTGGTATGGCCTTCAGACCACTCCATGATCGTAACACATGTAATGTCTTCAAACTTTTCTGTTTGGCCTTTAGCCCATAATACAGCCCCACAAAGTTAGCACTGTTTCATAAAACTTCCCATTAAAATCATATCTACTTTCCTTTAGTCTCTTTTTCCAATTTGTAATTTTATTTTCTCTCTATTGACAGTCTATCCCAGAAGATCCCTCATGTGTAGTTATCTCAGATAAGCTATTTTAAAATCAGTTGCTGCATTTTCTATTTCCACAGAATGACTCTTTTGTACTTAGTTTATTTCATTCTTGCATCTTTTATAGTTAGTAGTCTACATGTCCTTATAGACTGTAAGATCTAATAAGTGAAGGATTTGATCACATTGAGTTTTGGATATCTCTTGCATCTAGTACATTGCATTGCACAAAATAGAAACATGATAAATGATTTAGAATTGAGTTGGTGACAGCTCGCTATTATATTTATGTTTTACAGTTCATATAGGATGATAAATCTACTGACAAAAAATTGTTACAAGTAATTTTTTTCTCTAGTAAAGGAGATAAATTAATAACAAACTGTGTCTTCTCTCTTGCCGTCTATTCTTTGATCACATATGGCCGGCCAGGTTTCAAACTAAGTCTTGAAACAGCGTGAAACAAACTGGCTTATATATAAATTTAATTTGTGGCTTATTATTATAATACTGTTTCCAAGAGAGTTTACTTACTGCTAGCAATATGGTCTCCAAAGATTGTCATTATTTATTATTACTGATGCATTGTTTATTATATTTTTTCCTAAATAAGTAATGTGAAGCTACATTTTTAACCTAAGTCTGTATTAATACACTTGAGATCATTTACTGGGTGCTTCCTTTGTGCCTGCACTGTGCTGCTGAGGGCCTAGGACAGCTTTACACATGGGCCCTGCCCTCTGGCAGTTTATGCACTTAGAGACACAGAATGACAAAGACTAATACCAGAGAGCTTATGTATGTTCTCAACGGCCTAAGAAGGTTCTTTCGTGATGGCTCTAAAAGTCTTGAACTTACAGAAAAAGAGAGTAGAATGGTGGTTACCAGAAGGTGGGGTAGGCAGTGAGAAGAAGGCGGTCAAATGGTGTAGAATTTCAGTTAGAGGAAATAAGCTTTTGAGATCTTGCACAGCCTGGTGACCATAGCTAATAATGTGTTATATATTTCAAAATTGCTAAAAGAATACATTTTAAATGTTCTCACTACAAAATAATGATACCTATGTGAGGTGAGGAATATGTGAGTTAGCTTAATCACCCCACAATGTATACATGTAGCAAAACATAACATTGTACCCCATAAATTATAGAATTATTATTTTTCAATTAATGATAAGAATTTTAAAAAGGTTTGAATCACCTTATCAAGATGTGCGCTACATGTCATTTTCCATACGAGGCATATTCTCATTCTGTTTGTACTGACCTAATCGTCACATGAGATCTCCAGATTTTTTTAGTTTTTTGAAGAATAAACAAAGTAATAAAGACATTGACATTTGCTTAAAAATAGAAAAAATATACTTCATTTGGAATTCACTCAAAGGGAAAATGTTCAATTAAACAAAACTTGTAGAGAACTACAAAAAACTCTAAGAAGAAATAATCATTTTTCTTATAGGACAATTTAAGTCTTTAAAACTATTTAAAAACCTGAGATTTATATCATAAAATTAACGTGTAAAATTTAAAAATAGATGCCATTTGTTATTTGGGAAACAGATACATTTGGATCTTAATGGATAATAGCTAACAAGAATGTGAAAACCTGTTAAAAGCAGTCTTTTGAGATTTGAATTATTACATGAAACAGAAGCAGCCAGTAATTTTGAGTAATATTTAGTGTTTTAAATAATGTTTTCTCAAAAATAATAAAAGACAATTTCTGTCTCACAATTTGTTCATTCAGGAATGTTTGCTTAGGACGAGGCAAGGTCTTGGTCTCTCAGAATTTAACTGTGAATTGCCCTAGAATTTTCCTACCTCCTAAGAGCCTGCATTCTAGTAGCAGAAGATGGTATAATTATATATTACATAAATACTTTCAGTAAAATAAATATGATTATGTGGTTGAATGTAATGAGGAGGCCTAATCTGATAGAATTGTCATTTAGCACTAAGCCAAGAACTTGAAGGTGAAAGAGCCAGCCACGAAAGAATCAAGGAAGAACAATTGTGCCCTAAAGTGGCTTCCTCTGTTCCACACATTAGAGTTTATTGCGTTAGATCTAGAAGTGTATTCATGCAAAAATGTATTTATATTTGTGTTAAGAAGTAAAAATCACATTTCATTATATACCTAGCCTTGTTATGAGCACAACTTTTTTTCCAAATGAATCATATGCTTAATAAGGTGAAAAATATGCATTTTAAGATGAATGGTAATTTGCATTAAAATAAAATGAAGCTTGTAAAGTTCGATTGCTTATAATCTCACTAAGCCATTCTAAAATGTACTTTTATTGAGTTTCAATGTGTTTCAGCATGACTGAGTTAAGCATTCACACTCTCAATGGAACAAAAAAAGGAAACCGGTAAAAAACACATCCGGAAAGATGCTTTATTTAAATGTAACGGCAATACAAAGAAAGTTGATGATTGACTTTGGAAAAGAGTATTCATTGAAAATAGTTTTTCCTTAATTATGCTTTTTCCCATATTCTGTGTTTCTGAATATAGCACTGGGCTAACTTTGCACATCATGATTTCTAGTTTCAGCTATGTGATTCAGTCTCTCTGTCATAATAGAGTTATTTAGAAAGAAGAGAAAAGAATCACGGTAGCTGTGATGGGGTTTCTGAGAAAGTGTCTGCCTAATACTTCTCCTTGAAAATTTTATGATCTACTTCTGGACAAGATGCTGAAATAAGGCTACTGATGATACCGTTAGGCCAATATAACTGATTAAATCACCATACATCCGATCAGTGTTCACTGCATTGTTGTCTCCTTTGAGGACTATTTAAAATTTTGACAGTTTTTAGGGATATATGGTATCTAATGGTTTTTCAGCACATAGTTATTTAGTTCCTTTTATTTTAACACATATGTAATGAGTGCTATGTTCAAAGGACCTTTGTACAATGTTTCAAGTTAATATCTAATCCTTTATATCACTTAATTCCCATAACAAATGTGTAAACACTCACATTTCATACTTATTTTGTTAAACCACTAGATTCTGCCAATATACCCAACCCTATATTTGTGCATCATTTTTGTAAATATAAGGATTTGAAAGAGAAATAGTGTGCTATCACTGTTACTTTGAATTATTTTTATTTCTTATACTGCTTCTGAAAGTATGCCTCTGATTTCTTCCTCCTTGATATGATCTGGACACATTTTGTAAGCTCTCAAGTAAAAGTTCTCCTCTTTAAAATATGGGCATTAATTTCTATATATGCTTTTAAAATTTCATTATAAAGAATGCATAAAATAATGTGTATAGGACAATTATTACAATGCTGATCATGAAAAATAAAATCATGCGTGTAAAATTATTAGACTGTCTAACATATAACAGCTTGTAGTTTCCATTTGCGATAATGACACATGAAATTGAAGGCAGCAAAATATGATGGCTTCACACACTCTTCGCATTTATTCATCTGTCAGTGTGTTTGAAATGGCCTTTGTGTTTGTTTATTCCTGTGTTATCACAGCCAAATGAAAGTGGTACGTAACGTTTTGGAATATTACCGATAAGAAGCACTGTTACTTAGCTACCCATGCGCTTATAACATTTTAACCTGTACCAAATCACCTTACTCCTAGACCATGTTTTCTCTGGGAAATTATTCTAGTCCCACTTCTTAGATTTAAGACCATCTAAATTCAGTGTAAGCAATTCTGACTCAAATGCACTCTCTCTGACAGTGGTCTCTGAAATTAAATGAATAATAATGAGAATGGCTTATAAAATGAAGCAAGTCCCTCTTGCCTCTGTGGCATATCTTCAGCTGGACTCCAAATGAAGAAATTACAAAAATATAAGATTCATAAGCATTTTCAAAAGGTAGGAAGTTAAAATATATTTATGCATAAAAACACTGTATATTAAAGTAATACCACCTGATTAGAATTCATAAAACAGGTCTTTTTTTTTTTAAATACACTTCAAATAGCACAAGATAATTTTTATTTTCTTGAGAATGGAATAGAATAGATCTGGCTGTTGACAGGTGGGAGAAAATTATTTGCAAATAAAGTATGCCTTTACAGTGGGTGGCGGGTGTACGGGAACTGAAGAAATGCTGAAAGGCTGACCCAGAGCTGTGCTGCCCGGTACATTGGCCACTAGGTCTGTGTGACCATCAAGCACTTGGAACATGCTAGTCCAAACTGAGGCGTGCTGTACACGTGAGAAACACACTGGTTTTGATGACAATATTGTTGACAAGAATATAAAATATCTAATTTATAATGTTTTATATTGATTTTATGATGAAATAACATTGTAAATATATTGAGTTAAAGCATATTACTATTCTAAAATTAATATCACCTATTCAATTTTTATCCATTTTTACTGTGGATACTAGAAAACTTAAAACCACATATGTGGCTTGCATTATATTTCTATTGGGCAGTGTTGGGCTGCAGTCTAGTAATTGTATTTGCCACTAACAAGCTCTTTTGCCTGATCTCTCCACCCTACCTGTGCAGGCCTAATTGATCTCTAAGGCTCTTTTACTTCCTGTCTCATGATTCAATTATGAGCTTTGTTTCATGACCTTACACCTTAGGGAAACATAGTCCTTAACCCATATTTTACTTTACTTATCTATCTGTTCTTATGCTGGAATAGTCTGCCTATATTGAAAACATTTTTGCAAAGATCTTTTTTCTAAGCTTGTATATTTTAACAGAGTATTTGTTTTGTGGTACAAAACCAGTTGCATGGATTAACAAAAATGTATTAATATTATTGCTGCACTTGAAATTGTTGTACCATGCCAAAGGTGAAATTTCTCACCTAAATCTTTTTATTCATGCCATGGAAGTAATGTCAGGTAGCACTTATAATGAAAGTCAGATATGAAAAATAACTTTATTATACCTGTCTTTTGTATTTGATATTTGAGCCATTAATAAGAAAGATTACTTTCTTTGTAGGCCATGGTAAAAATAAAATTGTGGCTTAATTGTCTTATGAAATAAAGGTTTTCCTTTTAATTCCTGATAGATAAAGATCTGTGATTAAGACATTCGTTGAATGTATAGTAGGTTTTGTACAATGGCCAGGAAAAAAAAAATCAACAGATTATACTACCCTTTGGCTACGAAATTCAAAAATGGTTAATAGATTTCTTAAATGGATAATAATAAAAATAATATTACATAGACTAAGCTCATGCCTGCATAATGTGAATTCCACTGCTTATTCAATGTCATTATTCAAAAGAAAAAAGTCAAGAAGATAAATTGAAACAATTAGATGAACTAAAGTATTTGGAAGAAAAATGTTTCCATTAAGTTCCCTTCGAGCCCTACTTCTTTACTTATTTTCTATTTTTTTTTTTTTTTTGCTTCTTAGTAAAAAAAAAATGAATATGATCTTGCAAGTATCTATTGATCATTGAGGATGTCAGTGCATATACACTGGAATTATATAAATTAAACATCATCGAATTTGGGGCTTAAATACCATAGCGTATTCATGCTGTCATTTTAGGAGAACGCCCTTCTCAATGAAGTTGCAAGGGATTAGATTAGATTCATTAGGAAGAAGCAGACTCCAAGACAGAGTTTAGTGTGCAGGACGTTTATTAGGGAGTGCCTTTGGGGTAATCCCCATGGAAAAAAGGGAAAGGAAGCAGAGTTTGACAGAGGGAGAAGACAGCTGAAATGTAGTCGCGACAATATTATGAGCTGGCCCCATGGGGAGCTCTCAAACTAAAATAGCCTTTCAGAGATATCTGTGCTAGGCTGAAATGGCTGGACCTTTATGCCCACGTCAAATTCTCATTGGATTTGGGCCATCCTGGAAGAGGATGGCTTTGGATGCAGTGGCTCTCTGTTACTGAGGGCATCCCTGGAGGTGCTGACAGCCAAAAGCTGTCTGTTGACAGTACTCGCAGCTATTGGGATCACCAGTCATTATACAATTTACATCAGTCTGTGACCTAGTTCTTCATGGCATTTATGAATTCATGTATATAACAAACATATATTGAGTGCTCTGTATATGGCAGGCATCATCCTAATTTTTCAGGCTACAATGTAAAAATGTAAAAAGACAGAGTCTCTGAACTTAGGATTCTAGCTGTCCAGTTCACTGTCACTGGTCCTTCTGTTGCAACAGTTCTTTGTCTCCACCAGAATTTCTAATCAATTTAGCCTATCATCTCTTCATGATGCATCCTACTTTTAATGTCCTCTTTCCTTCCGTACCGAGCATATATTCTATGACTCATCCTTATAATCACTCCCTGAGTTCCCGAGCTCCTCCTTCCTTTAGCCGAAGAAAACTCAGATCCGGCTATATTTATCATTGCAGAGTTCTTGAAGCAATCGGACCTGACTGGGGACAGGCACATGTATGCGCACGCAGGCACCCATGGCCTCTTTCGCCGTGAGCAGGTGACTGCGGACCCAAGCGAGCCCGCTGCGCTGCCGGCCGCTCGCACGCACCCACTGCGTGCTGCACGGGCCATGCTGTGTTTCGCTGACAGCTTTATTTCTCTGCTGACCCAGATGGATGATTTCAGCGGCGTGCTGGTAAAAGTTTAAACGCTGGCTTTAGGGGGCGGCGGTGGGGAAGTCTTAATATGCAACATTTGCTAATCTTTGCATTGTAAGTATTTCCACCAAAGCTGATCTCGGGTTGCCGATGCGAGTCACGGAGGGGACTGGGAGCACGCTGGGTCTCGAGGGCTCGAAGGCATCAGGTCCAGCGCCCTAAGTGAAATTCGCACCTTTCTCTTTCTCTTTGAGCCTGCAGCAATTCCTTCCACCCACCCTCGCTTTCCTGTGATGTCTTGCCTTCTTATTTCAGTGAGAGGGAAGGGGACAGCTTGAAGACAGCTGGGTGTGCTCACGCTACTGACCGGCCGCTCCGTGCGTGGACTCCCTCCTGCGGTGCCCTCGAGGCGGAGCGAACAGCACCTGGGCTCCGGGCGCGGCTCCTGCTCCGGCTGTTCCCTTGCGGTGTTTCCGCTCTCCCTTCGCATCCCCGCCTTCCTCTTTGCGCGCTCATTCTCATTCTCATCGGCATGTGCACGTGCGTAATCTGTTGCAAGATAAACCTGCTCACCAACAGTCGTGGAGCGAACCTGCCGTTTCTCTCTCCCTTGCAGGCAAAGCTGAAGAGGTAGCTCACTCGTGCTGTCTAGTTTTACTAATCCCAATTTTTATTGAATCTACTCTGGTCAGGGGTTTGTCTTCGCTTCTCCTTGAACTTATTTGTTTCAAGTTCACTGGTTACCTTAATGGTGCCAATATAACGGCCCTTTCTTAGTCTTCTTCTATCTCGATCTTTCAGTGCTGACCGTTGACTGGCTGGTAACTTCCTCCTCCTTACTAGATTCTTGTAAGGACCTTTGAAATTTTCTTTACCTGCTTCCTTCCGTGCTCGTCTGCACCTGTCCTCTGCAAGGCCGCTGGAGGTTTACCACTGAGCATGTCAGGTCACGTTTTCCTCTCATTCTGACTGCTGCTTTCCGATTTCACTGAGAATGAAATCCAAAGTGCCTAATGGTGGGCTACCAGGAACTTCACTGTTGGCCTCATTTCATGCTTTCCCCCTTGTTCACTCAGCTGTCGCCACACTGGCCTCCTTGCTGCCCCTGAATTGCGTCAAGCATGCTCCAGTCTCAAACTTTCTTCACCTGGCATTTTCCCCTTTACCTGTTACACACCTTTGCTGGCGTCTGCGTCTGCCGGCCCACCCTCCACTTCATTCCAGTTGCTAGTCATAAGTCACCTTCTTAGTGAGGTCCCCTTCACATCTTTGTGAAAATCATATTTTCTCCCTTATCTTTTGTTCTCATGTTACCCTACCCTGTTTCTTGATGGTATTTATTTCTCCTAACTTTATATTATATATCTTTTGTTTATTGCCACATCACTAAGGACTTTTTTTTTATTTCAGCATATTATGGGGGTACAAATGTTAAGGTTATGTACATTGCCCTTGCCCCACCCTCCAGTCAGAGCCTCCAGCCTGACCATCCCCCAGACACTGCACATCACACTCATTATGTTTGTATATACCCATCCCCTCCTCCCCCCTCCCATCTGCCCAACACCCGATAAATGTTGTTCCTATGTGTCCACTTAGGTGTTGATCAGCTAATACCAATTTGCTAGTGAGTACATATGGTTCCTGTCCATCCATTCTTGGGATACTTCACTTAGTAGAATGGGTTTCAGCTCCATCCGGGAAAACACAAGAGGTGCTATATCACCATTGTTTCTTATAGCTGAATAGTACTCCATGGTATACATATACCACATTTTATTAATCCACTCATGTATTGATGGGCACTTGGGTTGTTTCCACAACTTTGCAATTG
>CAUYRT010024796.1:0-66850 GCA_963574885.1 Lepilemur ruficaudatus
TTTCTTTCTATTATTAGTAGAGACGGGGTCTCGCTCTTGCTCAGGCTGGTTTCGAACTCCTGACCTTGAGCAATCCACCCGCCTCGGCCTCCCAGAGTGCTAGGATTACAGGCGTGAGCCACCGCGCCCGGCCCAAATTTCTTTTTTATAATACTGAATCCTAGAAATAAAATAATGTCTTTAAACTTCTGAATGATATTTATTTCCAACCTGTACCTCTGAAATGGAGGGGTTGGTTTGCTTGGCAGGTGTCAGGCCAGTAGACAGAGCCAAGTCAGTCCTAGCAAGGGGGTTTTATCACTTGGCACAAGTAAGGAGCACACTGGAGACGGTGCCCCAAGCTGTGTGTCCCCGAACAAGGGAGTTGGACAAGTTTTATAGACAGAGGGTAATGAGACGTGATCTGATAGGATCTTTCAATGGAGGGATGCCGGGAAACATATTCCAAGTGGATCTTTTCATGAGTTGTCGCCAGGGCTCAATCTGATTGGATCCTGGATCCTGCTATGAGGAGTCCACTTCTTAATTCAGTCCCCACTCCTGGGCCCAAGCATTTAGGTTCCCAGCTGTGTGTGTGTGTGTTGGGGGTGGGGTGCATGCTTGGTTCTTCTGGGCATGCTCAGACTACAAGCCCTTCAACCTGGGGATCCATGGCAACTGAAAAACAACTCACAACTTTGCTACATAGACGTTGAGCCAAATTGGTCTGATGCCCTTGCAAATTCAGAACTCTATTTCCAATAATATTTTAAATTTGAAAAATAAAACGTATTTTCAGTCAAAAAGAAATAATAGTTTTTAATTGTTAGTTTATTGGCTTATAGTTTGGAGAATTTTAAAAGAATTCCTGGAGAATGCAGAGCAGAATTTTAAAAAAATTTAAATAAAGATAGATATAGAACGCAAGAAATAATGCCTACAAAATAAAGTGATATTTAAAATCTAAATTATTTTTAGGCATAGTGAAAGACATTAAACTGTCAATCATAGTCTGTATTTTAAAAGAATTAAAGATTACAACATAAAATTCAGAACTGATTAATAATATATTACGACTTAATATAGTTAATAGCAGGAATAAAACAATCACTCGGTTATCCTAATTAAAGGTAAAAAATGCATAATCTTGATATTGAAAAAGCATCCAATAAAATCTAACATGTATTTGTGATTACAAAGAAATAGTGGCGAATTTAGATTTCAAATTAAATTTTTTAGTTAATAAAAAGTATCCATGAAAATATATCAAAAACTTGAAACTTAATGGTGAAATATTAGATACACTTTTTGATTAAGGTCAAGAAATAGATAAGAACATTATGGCAGTCTGGGTATTGGGAACTGCTAAAAATGAGACCAGTGCCTGAGATTGATCTGTGAAAAGTAACTCATAGAAATTATACACCATTTAGTCTGAAAACTAAAAATTATTTCAAAAATACACACAAATGCTAGTGTTTTTAAGTTATGAAACATCGATACAAATATAAATATGTTCCATTTGTGTAAACTTACGAAAAAGAAGTTTTCCCATCAAGGATCTGATTTAGAAAAGTAAAATTGGACAGGAAGGGAGAAAGAAGGAGAGAGAGAGACACACTGAGATTTTCAGGAAGTAAGTCCTAAATACAGATATTTGTGTCACATGAGTAGCAACTTGGTGGATCAGGGGTGTCGGCACTCAGGACACTCAATCTTCCTCGCGCCTTCTGGCGTTTGATACACACTGTTAACTACCCATATGACCATTTGTAAACATGCAAACTTCGTTAAACTTTTCCCAGATATTGTTCACACAGGTATAGTGACCATTTTTTTCCATAGATTGGATTATCTCTATATTTTTTAGGGCAATTGAAAGTATTTAAAACCACATTTTCTTTTGAATTTTTGCACATCATGAGCATAAACGTTAATCTTGCTGCAGCTACCATCATATTTTAATATTTTTTAGCAATGATGAATTGAGACTGTGGGAAACATGGAGATCTTTCACAATAACGCGTTGTTTTTTCCTTTTTGAAAGAGAGCAGACGACGGGGCTGTTATCAAGCAGAGTGAGCAATGTTGTTTGAGGAAACAACTTGCTGGTGTTTTATTGGTCTTTTAGGATAAGACACTGTACTTGACTGGAGTTAATATTTTAGGACAAGACTCGGTACTTGCCGGAGAACTGATCGTGGGCATGGCATGAAAGGGCATTTATAGTTGAACGATACGTCAGGGCAATCTAAGTTTAGGAGTTTTGTGGATTCAGTGGGCACGGAGGAAAGATGAGCAGAGAGGCAGAGCTGCAAAGGACAGAAATTTAATCTGGTGTGAGGTGACAAAGATTCTCTCCTGCACCAAACTCTAGCAAGGCTCCTCTGAGCCTCCGTCTCCACTAGGCCTCAGCCTTAGCCTCTAAAGACTTGAACAAACACTTATAACACCTCGGGGAGGAAGGCCACATCCCTAAGAGGACTCTATCCCCCCTTAAAGTGCCAGCCTGAGAAATTTCAAGGCCTCCAAAGAAAATGTACTGTTGGTTTCAGCCAACACTTGAGGAGAGGCTAGAGCTTCTGCCCCCTGGCCTCTGGGAGCCCGCGAGCAGACAGAGCTGGCCTAATTGCGTTCACACTGGTTACTCGTCATAATTTTTCACATCCCTGACTCTGAGCACCCATTTGCTCCCCCCCTGTACTTCTTCATTATCCCTCTAAAATGCCCAGTTGCCTCTGTACAAATTGAAGTTAAGTTCACTTCGCATTGGATTATTTTCCTCACTGCAATAGTTATTACTGATTAAAATCTGTCCTTACCACATTAACTGGCGTCCAGCTTTGCTCATCTTTGGCAGATGAATAAGGCAAGGCAAAGGTAACCTTCCAAATACCAGGAGGACCAGAAGTCCAGACTAGAGACTTTAATGGTGTAACGGCCTCATGACTAGACACGTCTCCAAGATGCATGAGGTGTGTTCTGTCTGTGTACTGGGCATCAAAACTCTGGGCCTTTTTAGCTAATAATCACTAAGATTCTAGGGTTGAATCTTGTCCTTGGTTAGAGCCAAGAGAAAGGGAAATGATAGAATCACCTTATAATTCCTTTCTGAAAACATTTTCTATTGTGTTTATTTAGTGCTAAGCTTTTTTAAAATTTTTTTAGTAAAGAAAGTAAGTTTGTTTTTGTCATCTTTCAAAAAGTCTCAAAACCAGGTCTTTCTTTCTGGTATTAAATATTTCACAAATGTTAACTTGAAATAATTATTTGTTAAAGGTGATCTAGAAAAAAGAAAGGAGAATCGTGACCATTTCTAGAACCTACCTTTCAATTTCTAGCATTTTATCAGTTGGATAGTTAGTCTTCACATACTGAGAAAATTCTCTTTCTTCTTTCCCCTGGCCTCCCAGATTCTGAGAGAAGTGGATAGACTGACTTCCTGCTAATAAAACATCAGGGAAATGATAATACTCACCGCTTCCTATCCTTCTAACTTTGTTCGAGAGAGTGGGAAAAACATTACCTTCCCCAATGTGCAACTTCACCTCTCAAACACTGGCAAAAATTTGGCTTGAAATTATATTTATGTTCCTTGAATCTTATGGATTCCTCTTCTTTTTCTGTATTTGTTTCTGTGTCTAAGTTTACAACTACATCTCTCATTGTTTTATTAGCATGGAGGCTCAGGTTGCTGGCTAACAAATAGAATCTTTCGTCACTTTATCTTTGTCGTTTGTCCTGACAGAAGCAAACATTCTTCTTTAGTAATGCTGTATTTCTCTTTTAAAAGATACTTTTGGTAGTTTTTTTTATTCTCCTCCATCTTGCAATAATATTATCACACTGAAATGGAAGTCACCTTGCTTGGATGATGATTTATAAATGTCAAAAGCTGAAGGCTTAGCATTGGAAAGGAGAGAACAAGTCTCTTATTTCACTACTTTTTTCCAAAATGAGAACTTGAAAGCTAGTAATGCTATAATTTTCAATGTTTTTTGTTTTGTTTTTTTCAAAACAGGATCTTGCTCTAGCTCTGTCACCCAGGCTGGAGTGCAGTGGCATGGTGCTATCATAGCTCACTGCAGCCTTGAACTCCTGGGCTCAAGCCTTCCTCCTGCCTTTGGCTCCCAAATGGCTAGGACTACAGATCAGCTAATTTTTCTGTTTTTTGTAGATATGAGGTTTCACCATGTTGCTGAGACTGGTCTTGAACTCCTGGCCTCCTTAAATGCTGGGATTACAGGTGTGAGCCACTACACCAGACCCTTTAATATTCTTTTTGTCAAAAGAAGAAGAATAAGAAAAAGTTTATCAATTATTAGAATCAAATTAATAAATACACATTAAATGACTTAGCTATTTGAGAGGATTCAAAATACGGTTATTCTCAATGAGTTTACAATTTAATTACAGAAGTAACATGTGGGCACGATACAAAAGAATTTATAATACTATCCAATAAGTAATGGATAGCAAATGAGGTTTATGGGTAAAAGCTATTTAGGGGCTTAGTGAAGAAATCAATAGCTTAATATGGAATTTAACCTGCATAAGGAAAGGTAAATGCTTGCTGAAAGTTAGTCAGCAAATAACCACTTTGGTGAAATAAGGCTTGTTGGGTTGGTATTTGGACATAGAAATACAGAAGACATTTGAGGTTAGGCATAGAGAGTTGACTCCGGTATTTTTATGGTTGTTTTATTTTGTTTTATTTGTACACAGTAGAGCTGCTGTCATTTCTGTGTCACAAACTATTTAGAAAGTTGAAACACACAAAAAAATTGTTAATGAAAACTTTTATGAATCTAGAAAATAAGAGTATAGCAGATGAGATGGGCATTTCTGCAAGAGTAGCAGCTATATCTGATCACAGTGCTTGCCACCCGATAGGCACTCAGGGAAAACGAGTTGAACAGCATGTGTGTTAGCAAGACATATATCATATCAACTCTGACATGCCAGTCATTTTATGGTATGCGTGCACAGATACCGTAAATACACGCACATATGAAATTTAAGATTTATATTAAGTTCTCAGTGATGGATAAATGCAAACCCATCTAGTATGATTAATTTATTCTAGAGGAAGTACATCACTGATAATTTAGTGCTTTATGCTTTGATTTGTTTTTAATTAAAACTATAACTCCTCAAAAGCAAGGACAAAGTCGTCATTAAAGCAATAAGCTGGGAATTCAATTATTTAAGTTTTACATGGCTAATAATTATTTTAGTCAAGTTCTGAATTCTTGCTTAAAATAAGCTAGCTAAGTGTCTTCCTAGTTAAAAGTTAGAGACAAAAGGAAACTAACGTCTGTAGAGCGCACACTATGCCCCTTAACTCAATGGTCCCCAACCTTTTTGGCACCAGGGACTGGTTTCATGGAAGACAATTTTTTCAAGGTGGGGGGAAAGGATGGTTTTAGGATTATCCAAATGCATTACATTTACTATGCAGTCACATTTCTCTGCTAATGATAATCTGTGTTTGCAGCCGCTCCCCAGCGCTAGCATCACCGCCTCAGCTCCGCCTCCGATCATCAGGCGTTAGATTCTCATAAGGAGCGTGCAGCCTAGATCCCTGGCATGCGCAGTTTACAGTAGGGTTCATGCTCCTGTGAGAATCTAATGCCGCTGCTGATCTGACAGGGGGCGGAGCTTATGCCGTGATGTGAGCGACCGGGAGCGGCTGCAAATACAGATGAACCTCCCTTTGCTCGCCTGCCCCTCATCTCCTGCCCTGCAGCCCGGTTCCTAACAGGCCGTGGACTGGTACTGGCCTGCATCTGGCAGATTGGGGACTGCACCCTTTACTGAATGAGATGATTAAAATTTATTATCAGATTGAATTTTCTCAACAACCATAAACATGGTCATAATTCACAAACATTAGTTATTTAACCCTTTACACTGTAACACAATGCATCATATATACCTTTTTTTTAAAAAAGATCAAACTATCAATAATTATTTTTATGTGTGCTCTTCCCTATGTTTTTAAATACCCATCAATACCATTTGTATTAACAGACAGCATTATTTCCAAATAATAGCGGTAAATGATGCTGCAGGAACGACGATACCAGAATTGGACAGCTGGTCTGTATTTCTCATTTATGTTCCACGTACAATGAAGGTCAGCAGAGGATCTCTGCCCATAGGACTCACTCAGAGACCTGGGCTGAGAAAGGCTCCATCTCACGTGTCCTCAGGGTTACTGTAGCAGGGGGAGTAAAATAAGATTAACTATGAAATGGATTGTAAAATCCCATCCGGAAGGAAACGCACATTCCATTAGCAAAGCAAGTCACACAGCCACATCAGATTTGGAAGGAGACCTCACGTGTGTGAAAAAAACCCTTAATGAACACCACAAATATATGTAAACAATTTCTCAACGTAACTGGAAAATATTTATGTATGAGAGTGGGTCAATTAATTTTTGAAAACCTTTGGAAAATATTTCAAAATATTGTATTACATAGAAACTTAAATTTCTATATTGTCTGGCATGATACTGGCATATGCCAGTATTATGTGGTATAATACTAAACCATTTGTAATCAGTCTGAGAAACATTACTTTATCTAATGGATTTATCTCTCTTCTGAAAAATCTGTAATTATTTTCATTATTCAAAAAACAAAGATCAGTTGTGTTCTTTTTTTGGCCCAGTATTTAGCAAAAGGGACCTAAAAGTCGGCACATATTACAGTGAAGTAGTTGAATTATGTGTTAAAAATAAGTTCTGAAGATTATATATTGAGATATTTCAATATACCTCACTAAATAGTCCCCAAATGAACAATATTGAGATGCCTAAGTTTTACAAGAAAAGCTTCTATGTGCCTTGATAAATGCTTGCTCTCAACATATCTGAATTTTTAAGTCATCATTTTTATGGGTGAATTTAACCACAGTTTATGTATTGACCTCATTTTCTCAATAACCTCTGAAGGCTCGTTCCTTTCCAAGAGTAATTTTATTCAAAGTCTGTGGGGAAATGTTACAACAATCAAAATGAATACATTGCTTTAAATTTGATAGCCCCTTAGCTCTCTGATTCACTGTATATATCTTTTAAGCTCTTGACATCCCTAGACACAAATTCAAATAATGTGAAAAATATATTACATTGTAATTTGCGTGAAATATAAAAAGATGCCAAGTGTTTCATGGAAATGAATGAAAGCTCTGAACAAGTCATGTGGCTATAATCTTTGAGAAACAAAAATATTTTCTCTAAATCATTGGGAAAGAACCTAGCTAAATCAATTATAGCTGAGAGAGAAACAGAGAACAAGAGAATTTTGCTGTTTAAAGCACCTTATGACCTTACATTATTCTAAAAGGTTAAATATTAATTCATTTCAAGGAGATTTTATTTAATCTGCATAGTAAATATAGGATTGTTAATAAGAGGGAGAAAGAAGGAGATTTATATAATATTGAGGATCTATCTTTTAGACAGGGTGGTATGATGGACAGGTAGATAAGAGGTAAGCTGATAAATTGATAAATTGATGGATATAGGTGCCTAGGTACACAGACACATATATACATTGGTAAGGTACGTTCTAGCTCTGTTTTAATATTCTCATCTATTAAATGAAGATAAGAACACCTGCCTCTCTGACTTATTGAGCATTAAAGAACACAATTATTAAAAAGGTATAAGTGCTCTTTTCTTTCCACTTTATCAAATGTCCCATTTTATGTTCCTCCCTCCTTCATTCATTCAGCATGTTTTGTTTGTTTCTTTGTTTTTTAGCACATACCAAATTTCAGATACTGTAAATACACTGGGAATTCCTTGTGTAAGAAAACACACACAAAATAAATGCCCATGTGGAACTTACATTCTAGTAACTAGATAACACTTCAAAAGAAAAACCAATTACTTGTGAAACGTATCTCACTAGATACTTGGAAGGTAATGTGCAAATAAATGACTCTTCCTCTATTGTTTCAATGAAACAAGTACACTGTTTCCCATCCCCCCTTTCAGAATTTTATAGATACAACCTCATTTTAATATTGAATAATGTCCAAGCATGTAATGGAGTTATCATAAAAAAACAGAAAAGGAAAGTTTCTACATTTGTGCAGAGTTTTGTCCTCTTATGGCTTAACATAACCAGTTTTCAGTTGGTTATTAGTAATATCATATGAACACAGCCTTTAACTTATAAAACCCAGATATCAAATAATTAATTATGGTTAATTAAAAGTCAAGTTTGAAGAAATCCCAGATTACAGAGCCCTCAGTAGAAGGACCAGTCCCTTAGTGTAGATTAGAGTTTATTTTTCTCAAACACAATCTCATTTGCTCTTTGGATTTATTGTTTACAAATGAAAACTTAATTGTTATTAATTATTCTTCATGCAATGAATAAATTGACTCTGACTCTTGTTAATCTCCTCTCCTACCGCTCCTCATCACCAGGAAATCATCTTGCTTGTGATTCAAACTTATCCAGCAGGTTTAGACTACTGTGCCTTTACTCTTTGTTTAGACTGTGCTTTCATTGTAGAGCTAACAACTTTTTCTCTTTCAACCTTCAGCTCAAATGTCTTTTTTTCCCGCTAGGAAATATCATCAAAATCCCAGAGGTGCTTCCTCAAAGCACCCATAGCACCCTATGACAGATTTCTCTATCGAAGCATGAATCTCTTTAAATCGAATCAAATGCCAATATTCATGTCTCAGTCACGACATTACAACTGACTCAAGGACAGATCCTGTTTCTCATTCATTATTGCAATCCTCACATCAAATGTTATGCCTGCATGGCCCTCAGTAAATGTTAATGTGACTTCTCTGGTGTAGGGAAGTTCTCCTGAATACATTTATCCAGAGAGTCTGCAATAAATCGTCACTGAGTACCTACCAGTTGCCAGGTACTATGTTGGGTACCAGAGCACACACTTTATAGGCAAATATAATAGTTCAAAGGATGCTATGACAGGAAAAACTTAGGGCACAACTGTAGCACAGAAGAGATGTCTCTAAACTAGCTTTGGAATTCAGAGAAGACTTCAACAGGGTGATATTGAAGCTGAAGTCTAAAGTCAATACGGTTGATCCTTTTTCTACAGCCAGATGTGTTCCAGAGTTCAGAATTTTTCACATTTTAGGAAAAAGTACTATGGTGCATATATATTATATTTTGCAATGGATTTAGGGCAGTACTCCAATATTTAAAACATTTCTATTTCAGCAGAGAAATGCAAATATTCACTTTAATTGGTAAATAATAGAACAGTCTCACTTAGTTCGGGTCAGATCTTGCTTCCAACTGAGCACAGGTCAGGTTAGATCTGATTTCTTGCCAAACAAATTCCAAGAAGCTTTTTGGATTTTATAATAGGAGGTAGATGATTTTGGACCTGTAATAAGAAGAGTAAGCATTTTTGCCAGGCACCATCGCTATGTATGTTTATAATTCAATTGCTATTACAACCGTATAATGGCTATACTATTTTATGAGGCAGATAGTTGCATCAGGCAGAGATTGGTTGAATCGGATTTTAACAAAGTCAGTCCATCACTTTACCTAGTACCTGAAATGTCTTTCTGTAAGTTACCTAAATGAAAAGGAGGTGATAACGGGGTAGCAGCAAGGGAGAAATACGAAGAGGGAAGGTGGGGCAGAGCACATTCCAAACTAATATACCTGGGGTACACCACGGAAGCCTTTAGAAGGCAGGTAACAGAGTCTGTATTTTATGATTTCCTTGATATGAAATAGGCAAAGGGCAAAGGGGTGGCAGGAGACAAGGTGAGGAAGAAGTCTCTCAACTCTATTTGGAGTATTTTAAGTTTCAGCTGCCTATGACTTATTCTAAGGGAGGTGACCCTGCACAGTTGGAGAAGTCTGTAGCTTGGTGAGGGGTGTGTGGAGGGTTTGTAGGTATGAAGCCACCAGCAAAGAGACAGTAATCAGACCACGTGGAAGAGTGATAGCCAAACAACATATGTTTTAAAAAAGAGGGAAAGAGAATAGAGAAAATAATAAATTCCTGGGGAAACAAATAATGTAAAAGAAGATCAGAGGAAGAAGGAAATTATCTACTCTCTCCTATATATCCCAATAAAACTTTAATATAATATTGTTAGAATGCAGCAGCACTTTAAAAAAATGCACCATGAAAAAGAGAAGTTTGTTAATATTATAAAATATTTACTGCAACAATATACTGATGAAAACATCAACTTCTTAGAATTAAAAAAATTGATAAACAACATCAAATCCTGCTATAAGAAAATGGTTATTCAAAGAGGTTTAATGGTTATTTATTTGGTTTTATAATATATAAAATTCAATTTAATTTCCAGTATAATTCTTTATGGTGACATTTAATACCCGTGGTATTAATAAGATAACAAATCAAGAATTCTCACTATCAGAATCATTGTTAATATTTTCTGATTGCACTTTGCAGTGTCTTTTGCCTGGAGGAAAATAAATGAGAAATAAATTTGAAAAAGAAAATGGCAAAAATATCATTATCAGTTTGATTATATACTTAGAAAACTCAAAATACACAAAGAATAACCATTAAAAATCAATAAGATATTTCAATAATGGTCCTCGTCACAAAGTTATTTTACAAAAATCAATAGAAATAATAAACAATTAGAAAATATAAGAAAAGAAGATATCCCATTTAAAAAATCAAACAAGAAAGTAAAGTTCAAGACATCTGCTTAAACAAATATATAAAGATCTCTAAAAGCAAATGTACAACCTACTCAGGGACATAAAAGCTAACTAAAGTAAATCTTTTATTCTTTGACATATGTAATATTATTATAGTGTGAATTACTCCTAAATTAATTTGTAATATTATGATTTTATTAAAATTATCAACAGTATTTTCAGTTGGGAAAATAGGTGTTTTTTTTAAGAGACAGAAGTTTCTCTATGTTGCTCAGGCTGGTCTCAAACTTCTGAGCTGTCCTCTTGCCGCAGCCTCCTGAGTAGCTAAGACTACAGGCACATGCCACCATGTCCGGCTAGGAAAATAGTACTTTTAGCTAATTTAGTTTCTGAATATATTTAGAAAACAAGTGTTTGAAAATACCCAAGGAAATTCTGAATAAGATGAAAAAAACAAGTGGATCGTATTTCTCCAAGAGAGTGGATGCGTATAAAATGTCACAGAATTAAATAATGATTTTGTTCTGATACAGAAAACTGTAGACAGATCCGTGAAATACAATTGAGATTTTGGCAAGGGAGGAAACTGCTCACAATATTTATTATATGGTACATGTGGCATTTGAAATCAGTGGGTAAAAAATGGATTATTCCATGAATCGCACTGGGACAGCTAGTAAGATCTTTAAATAACATTTAACGACAATAACCAAAAAATTCCAGAGATGTCAAAGAATCAATGCCAAAAAGATGCAAAGAAAAGGAAAAAGAAAGGCAGATAAGAAGGAAATAAGCTTTAGAAGTAATAACAAAACACTGACTGCATATGTTATCCTATTAGAATGGAAAAAGCTTTAGTAAACAAAACACAAACACAAAAGACAGAAAACTATGGATAAAATTGAGTTATCGGGTGTCCGGGTGTCAGGCAGACGGGAGGGGGCAGGAGGGGATGGGTATATACATATATAATGAGTGCGATGCGCACCGTCTGGGGATGGACACATTTGAAGCTCTGACTCTGGAGGGGAAAGGCAACACACATAACCTAAACATTTGTACCCCCATAATATACTGAAATAAAAAAAAATAAAATATCCACAGAAAAACTATCATAAACAAGTTCGAATGTAAACATCACACTAAGGAATCTGTCTGGAACAGGCAGAATTCTGAGTGTCCCCAAATTTTCACCATCTGACAACCACAGCTTTGTACAGTCCTGCCCCCAGGTACAGATGAAATTTGTGACCCAGGAGAGGACCACGTAGCAGGAGCCATTGGCAGCCCCTGGGAACCTGTGGTTGACCTTGACAATGTTACTTTGCCATGTGAGACTGACACTCTGGGCTACAATTAGAAATTCTTTTAAATGTTTTGCAAGGTATATTCTTGCATGTATTATTTTCTTAATGGATTTTAAGAAAGCATAATTAGGGAAGAAGCAAATAGCATCAGTACGTGTAGACGACAATGTGAAAGTCTGTTCCTGAAAGGAAGATACCTTAGATAAGGTACTAACTAGACAGAAATGAGATGCTGAAGATTTTCTTTATAATGAGGTATTTAAACACTGATAGAAACAATATGGAAATAAGGAGTGATTGAAAATATAAGAAAATGGGAAATGGTAGTATGAAAGCCCCAGAGGTGGAGGAGACAGTGGGTATGAAAATAATTCGATGCTTCATGGTTTAGCAACCTGGTGGAGTTCACAAGACCTGGACAGATTGGAACACAACACCTTAAAACTGTTTTCCAAAATTTTTTCTGAATTCTTTTTCCTAGGAGGCAAGCACAGCCCCAACTTCGATCCCGACAATCACGTGACAAGAAAGGTCAGAGGGCAGAGGAAAAGCATACAGTTTGGCGAAGTGCCCAGCAGGAGAGAAGGTATTTCAAAGAGCTGTTACGCTTATAATCTAATTTTGTCCTTAAACATCTCTGAGGCTGTTAAGCTAGGCTTTATTAATCTTACATTTCAGTGGAGTTTCTGAGGTGCCAAAAAGTTAAGTGACCTGGCTATCTGGTAATTTCTGTGCATATTTTGGTGATTTCCGTCTATGACACCACACCAAGGGGCTTCAGTGGTTTTTTCTGATGATGCAAACACCTTTTGATTGGGAGCCTGTAAACATACCTCTCTCTTACTATTAAGCACAATTTCACTTACTGATCCAAAGTTTTCTTGATAGTCATTATCTCTGGAAGGAAGGGATTATAGGCGAGTTTTACTTTCCTCTTTTTCCTCTTTTACTTTTTTTTTTTTTTTTACAATAAACATGTATTAGATTTATAATCCCAAATCTATAATTCTTATAGGTTTTCAAATTTTATTTTAGTGCATTTTAAAAGACTCTCTGCCTAGACATCCATGTTTAACCCACTCTTAAAAACATATAATGCAGGGAAAAACAGCTACAAAGAACGATGTATTTCTAAATCAGAGTAAACATTTAAAACGAGATATGAAATGCCTGAGAGTATTAGTGATAAACATGGGCTCTGAAGTTAGACTTCTGGGTTCCCATCCCAGCTCTGTGTGACATAATAAGACTCAGTAAACATTTGCTGCTGATGGGAATAATGACGACAGGACAAAGTAGTTAAGATGCACCAACCTTCGCGTCGGTAAAGCTTGTGAGGGAGATGGCCTCACCGTTGCGGGATGTACGGCCTGCTACAGGGCATTTAGCCTCGCTAAAGCTCGGTGTCCCCATGCATAAAAGAGGAACATAAAATTTGTTTACAAAGCTCATGGAACCAATAATGATTGTTATTCATCATTAATTATATTGTTGATAAATTATTATTGCTAGCACTGATAATTACAAAGCCTAATTTTTCCCTGTGACATATGGCACTCATGAAGAATAATTGTATGCATTAGGTGATTCTCTGAAGCAGCATTGACAGAATAACTCTGGGATGTCCGGGATAGCAACGTAATTCTATCAGGGTCAGAGTAGTACGAATATTAGAGGGAAGGCAGTTTCCTTGAGGAACCACCATAGAAAGATGGTAAGTGGTTTACATGTTTATTTAGCTTTGATGAGAAGAACTGCAATCTTTTACCTAAAGGTTATTTCAGGGAAATGTGCAATTCATTGATCAGTCTTAGAATCACCCTGCATCCTAAAAAGAACTAATATCAGCCTCTCTATTTAACCCACTTATCATCACGTACTGTCTCCTTCATTCAACAAATAGCGACTGTGTACTTACCATATGTCAAGCGTTGCTCTCGGGTCTGTAAACACATCAGCAGTGCACAAGATTGACCAGTTCATATTCGTTGTCAAGTGCAGAATGCAAGGAGAAGAATACGAAACAAATGTGCAAATAAGACAATTGCAGGTAGTTTAAGTACCATGAAGAGAATAAAGCAGAATGAATGATGGGTATAGAGCAGTTAAGGGGCATGGTGATGAAAGGCAAAATATTACATAGGCTGGTCCAGCAAGACCTGTCTGATGCAGCTTCATAGGAGATTAGATCTGAACAACAAAAAGTAATGATGCATAAACAAAGCACAGGAAAGGAATACGGCAAGCAGAAATACCGCTAGCAGTGTACCGGGTGAGATCGGTGGTATAAATGTGAGGGTTGATGGGAGGTTGGAGCAGTAAACAGTGACCAGCTACTGCACAGTCTTGTAGAATTGGTCCAGCTGAACACTCAGCTCACTGTCGTGTCTGAGCAGCCGTGAGAGCAGTCCCCCTGCAGTCAGCGGTCCTTGGCATCCGGGAGCTCCATGCTGGCTGCGATCCTGCGTGCCGCAGGGATCGGCCTGCTCAGGCCACGTGCAACCATAAGCATTTGCTTGAATCTCAGAATTTAGTTCTCTATTGAGGCTATAACTGGTTTAAAGATGTCAGATATTTTTCTTTGCTTATGCATTTTTCTAAGCAAAGTGCATTATTTTAAAATTCAATAACCGAGTAAGTAGATAATGATCCCTCTTAAGCTAACCTGGTTTGTGGGAATGCATGTATGTGTGTATCTGTTGGTGAATGGCTTAAGAGACTAAAAGGAAGAAATTTCATTCAATGTTTATTTTTTTTTCCCTTCCTCTAAGGACTCCATGATTGTGCAATAAATATGGTCTTTAAAATATTGTATTTTACTGCCCCCTGTCATGTTAGTGATTAAAACTATTTTCTGTAACAATTTCTAAATCTTAAATTTATCTCTTAAGGAAAGTAGATTTATCTGGAATGCCCCAGGAATAACTAGAGGAATACGGGTGTTAGAAACCATTCTTTCTGCCTTTTCTGATCCACTCATGTGTCATTCAAAACACGCACTAAATATAACAGCATTAGGGGGAAAGACTATTTATTGAGTGCAGAGGAAAAGAAAGTAATACATGACTGATTTTCCCCCTCTCCACGATTTCCCGAATCTCCCAAGGCAAAAGCCTCTCAAGAAAAAAGCATCAGCGTCCTCCCTGAATAGGCTTTTGTTAGCAATAGACTGTGTAAATGCGACTCGTTCAGAAATGTTTTGATTTTATTTCCTTGTTATATGTGGATAAGTTTTCTCACTCTAGTTATAGAAGAAGAGCAGGAGCTAATCCTTTGCTCTTGACCATTTACACCGTAATCTGAGTTCAAGAGTATGAGAGTGATTGGCAGAGCTATTCACCAAACTCACTCACTCCTCTTTCCGTGCATACCGGTAGACTGCGTTTCTCAGCTTACCTTACAGACACATTTGGCAATTTGGCATATTGCTCTCCAATGGAACATAAGCAAAGGAATTGTCTATCACTTTCTGAAGTGACCTACAAATATCGCCTATGTGCAACTTGCCACATGGTTGGCTCAACTGTCAGATTAATGATGGTTAATACTCACACCTGGAACTGGAAGCCATGTATCAGAGATGGAATAGCCATAGGTGAAAGGAGCCTGGAACCAAAATTATCTCATGGAAAGCCACTTACTGATCAGAAACACTCCATTTTGAACTTCACTTGTTTTTGAGCCATTTTTGATATTACTATGTATATTTTAGCAGTTGTTATTTTAAGTAAACAATAGACTGGGCATGGTGGTTTGCACTTGTAATCCTAGCACTTTTGGAGGCTCAGGTGGGAGGACCACTTGAGGCCAGGGGCTTAAGAACAGCCTGAGCAATAGCAAGACCATGCAATAGTCTCTACAAAAAAATAAAATTGAAAAAGATAGCCAGGCAAGGTAGTCCCAGCTACTTGGGAGGCTGAGGCAGGAGGATCAATTGAGTTCAGGAGTTTGAGGTTGCAGTGAGCTATGGTAACTGCACTCTAGCCATAGCCTGGGCAACAGAACGAGATCCTGTCTCAAAAAAGAAAAAGAAAAAGAAAAGGAAAAGGAAAAAAAAGAAAGAAGTGTTCTTTCATTTTTCATTCAGAAAAAGATACATAGAGAAGTTATCTATTTTTTATAGCATCAAATGAAGTGAGAGAAACTAACTCAGAAAAATTCTAACAGTATCTGAAACAGTGAGAATCTTCCTTTAGGAAAAACAAATCTTCCATATAGCTTATAAAACCATTTTATAATTATTGGGCCATTTATTGCCAAAGAGATATAATAAGAACAGATTAAATTGGATTATCAGAATATAAAGTGTAGAATAAATTTTTAATAATGTAATGGGGAAAGAGAAATATGTCCACATAACTAATAAAACCATGTTTTGCTTTCAACCTACTTTTAAACTCGATGGGACCACAATTTTACATATTTGCACAGTAAGAGGAGATTAATATATGTTCATCTCTGCTTATATTCAATGAAAATTTTGCATACAATATTAAGAGTTAAGCTTTGCAAGGATGTTTGTGATATTCAGTAGGGGGAGGGTGTTACATGCTCCTCTTCATATACACATAAATACAATATCCTGGATATATATATGTGTGTATATGGGTATTTTTTAATATAAACTTTTATGAAGCAGAAAAGCACAAATCATAAGTGTACAACTAAATGAACTTTCACAAATTAAACACTTGTGTAACTTGTAGCCAAATCAAAGAGAACATTATCAACATCTAAGGAAACTTCCTCATATTCTCCTCCAATTTTTAACCCCTGAATGTAAATACTTTAAACATAAGAATTAGTTATATCAGTTTTTTAACTAATGAAATCATACGTAATCACCTGTAGTGTTGGATGTGATTTTGTTTATTCTTGATCTGTACGTTGCTACATACTGTTCCATTGTATGACTATACCACAGTTATCTTTATCTACTCTTGATGCATATTTGGATATTGACCAGATTAGACAACTAGCTGATTAATTCTGATATCTCTGATGTTTAAAATATTTTTTAAAAAGTTAAAAACATGCTTTATAAGTGTTCTTGACAACCACGAACAACCTCATGCATGATTGAATATATGCAGTGCAAGCAGAGCTATCGCAAATAGTGGGATGAATCTTTAAAAATCAATATTTTGATATGTGAAAATCAGAGTTCCATTGTACAGTGTTCTCTTCTAAACTTTTAACAAATAATCATCAAACTTCTCCAAGGAATTCAACTTAAAAATTGCTTGGCTGTTAGAGCCTTGCTCTGACACCTTATTCAGCGATGCTATATTATTCACGATACGTGTAGAATTAGTTTTCGTTGCCCTGAGGGATCGTAAAGAATCCAAGATCATGCATCGTGATTAAAAAGAAATTTAACAGTTAAATCCTTAAATACATGTGACAAGAAATAAAACTACTTCTCTACATTATCCGGGCTCCCGTTGGCTGCCTGCCGATGACACTCAATCAGATGGAGACCTCTGACGAGACGTGTTGCCTCTGAATTAGAAGGTCCATCCATATTACAGCTCCTGAAGAAAACACAGATGTCAGTTGAGATGGTCTAAGTCTTCCAGCCTGCTGAAATTGCTTTTCCTTCATAATTCAGATAAAACTGATATCTCTGCATCTACTCGATTGGACACCCAAGACTCTTCTGTTATCTCCAGATGTTTGGCTGTTCGGTGCAAGCTTAGAGGAGGAACTGTGTTTCTCCTCATCACCTCTGACCCCACTTGTTCCTCCTTTCAGGTCACATTGGGGCCATCGTAGTATTCTGTGTAAACAAAAGTACATTTAACTTGAAATAATACTCTCCATCAGTGCTGCAAGCTGATTGCATCCATTGTAGTTTTAAATTGCTATTTTTTTTTTGCTTTGTTTCTCTACTGCATTTCTTCTTCATGAGCCTTTATAGTAAAAACTTTATAATACAGTTTATTTTATGCCATAAATATATCTATTATTTGTTTTTAAAAGTTAGTTTAAGGCTTATCTTTCAAATTCAGGATTGAAGGACTCCTGTAAGAATGTAGTTTTTGGTAAATTTCAAAGATCCAGGAACTCATGGAACTGTTTTCAAAATATTGTGAACAAATGTTTTCTTAAAGGAGTCCATGAGTCTAAAATACTGGGACTGAATCTTAATTCTGCTATTTATTAGCCAAATGGCCATTGGTAAATTATTTTAACTCTCTGCCTTACCTATAAAAAGGAAACAATAATAGGATCTACTCCATAGGGTTATTGTGAGTTAATTTATGCAAAGTACTTAATCAGTGCTTGTCATATAATAAGCACCATTATTGTGTTAATTATTAATATTATAATTACTATCAAATGCTTTTGATATACAGTACATGAACATTATCTGTGAAATTCCAAGCTAAAAGAAAATCAGATTAATGTGGTCTTGGACCCAGGGAAGTTTTGACTTTTACCTCCACCCTTTAACAGCTATGAGACTTTAAGCTATAATATTAATATAAACCTCCTGGGCTTCAATTTCCTAATCTGTAAAATGGGCACATGTATTCCTTGGGCACACTTGGGTTGTTCCAGGGATTCAATGATATAATTAGAGGCGTGTTCTAGAAGATACATAAAAAACCTCCAATATATAGGTGTTTTCTTATATAGGCGTTTGTTTAACACCTTAGTGTGACTTTTTTTATAACCTGCAGTCACTTGACAATACGCAATGTTCAAGGTGTTAGTAGATTAGAGGTAGAGACAGAATCAACCATCACACCTATGCATGTCACATTTTATTCTGTATTCCCGCTCAACAAACCAACAGCAAAACACACAATGTGGGGCTTTTAAAAGAATGAAATCTAGTGCACAAAGAAAACATGACACTTTTTATTCCTAACAGTTTTTCCACCACTGCAAGATTTATCTTTATATTCAGCCATAAAGTTGGATCTGTACCTCAGTATGGCAAGATTTATAAACATGAGAAAATTCCAGCCATGACTTGTAATCACAGGCTTAAATTTCTGTTATATCAGAAAAATACAGTTGAATGGGTCATTTAATCTTCTAATTATTTTCTTTGCTGATATTTGCAATTATAAAATACATGGTTTTGGAGAGAGCCAAAGGATGATCAAAACTCCAAGAAATACATGATATTTACTTGTTCTACGCTAAGATTGACGAGTTTAAAAAATACATTGCTGGAAATTTCATACATATAGTCATTGTGGATTACTTGTACCTATGGAAGACAGGAAAAGTTATTAATATTACTGACTGATATGTGAAAGCATCATCTAATTATTCACTGTTTTGCAAGAGAAATAAGAGGATAAGCAAATATCTAAAAATATATATTTTGTAGCTCAGACAAATATTAATACAATTGAAATTCAAGCACTGTTGTCTTGTTTTTTAAAAATATAAATAAAGTAGTAAATTCATGACTGAATAAACATAAGCTGAGAATGAGAACATTATTTTCCCCTTTTACTATAATTTCTAAAACTGTAGCTAGTATGATTTCTGAAGGGAAAAAAATACAGCAGGAATAGATTTGGAGCTCTTGGGTTTCCAGAGCTTTTGAATAATAAGGAATCCTCACATCTCTACAACATCTATACAATACACCATTTTTTCCTTGAAATATCTACACTAAACACAATTGCTCTTCAGGTACCTTGAGATTGAAATTCAACTGAGGTCAAAACACAGGAACTTGAGTTCCTTGATTCTAATGTAACAGGGATCCGAAACAATTTATAATTTCAGACTAATGGGATTCATGTTTTAAAATTGTTCTACACCTGAGTTCCTTGGGGTTGAATCCAACATACGAATTCTGTTTTCTAACTGTCTTCCTGAGACTAGCAAAATTAGCATATCGGAATAGCATGACTTCAGAACTGATCTTATCCACCTTGGGGTAAAGGTCAACTCAAGGTTGTTGGAAAAGAGGAACAACTTTAATATTTTAAAAGTCTCTTACTACCAGCAAATTTTTAGCAGATATAGTGACCCCCTCTCCGTCTTGTTTCGGCATCATGTGGCGGCGTCCGTATTTATGTCCTTTTTGCCAATGGCAATGTTCCTCCAAACTAAATCCTAAGAATTCGCCTGTGTCTCTCACACACATCCACCCCCATTGCTTCACAGATCACCAATTTTCTCATTGCACCCAAACCGTGAAGACTAGCCCGCACCACCGGAAGGACCTTCAGACTCTGAGGGAACTCTCTTAAACTCATTGTCATCCTTCCTGTCCCCACTGAAGCTCTCCGGTTGGGTTGGTAGTGCCATGTACTGTCCACCCAGTTTCTAAAGCCAGAAACGTGGAAATCATCTTAGGGTCTTGTTTCTTTCTTTACAATCTACATGTATCCAATTGGTCATAGAGTTTTATCATTGTCATTATTTTGTCAACCTCCTAAATGACTCTCAAATGTGTTTACGCTCCCATTTCCTCACCGAGGTGAAGTGACACCGTTCCTTGCTAGGATCGCTACAGCAACATCCCCACGCTGTCTTTTAGCCCCCTTTTTTCTATCACCCCCTCGATAGTTAGGGTGATTCTAAAATGAAAATGTGGGCATTTTATTGTCACGTATGAGCCTCTGCTTTCTCCCCTTTTTCTGAATATTTTCCCCACCACCCACCCAAGGTCAGTGTGATAGAGGCAGAGCAAGAAAGTTTAACACACATTCTTCCCTATGGAGCTCTCGCAGTGGTAAAGTGATGTCAATGGCTGCCTAAAATTACCGTTAATTTAATATAGATGGAAACAATTTAAAAAAACTGTTTGTAACTTAGTTTTGTCATAAAGGAATACTTTAATAAACAGAAGCCACCATTTTTTCAACACACCAGATAATAGTGGTCTTACCTGATTATTTACAGTGAACCAAATGTCAACAAGGCCAGAGTGAGGAGAAAAATGAAAAATTACATATAAATGGGTTATAGTAAATAGATTAAACTCAAGCTATTACTACCAGATTGCCCGGGTTTAAATCCCAACTTCAATATTTACCGTCTTTAGAAATATGGGAAAGTAACTTAATTTGCCTGAATTTAACTGTCCTTGTTTGAAAAGGGAGACAAAAATAATCTCTCTCTCATAGGGCTGTTCTGATAAATAAATGAGTTAATACACAAAAATTTCTTGCAGCATGGTCCAGTACAAAGTAATCATCCAATAATGTTATAAATATGACTAGTAGTTTTGAGATGAGTAAAATCCTCTAAATAAGAGCATTTTAGAATATTCAATATCTTTTATAAATTAAGAAAAATGAACATCTCTGGACAAATGTTTTCTTGAGCAAAAGCGAACAATTATATGTGATCCCTTTCACAGAGACGTTTAATATTACAAATGAAACCAACTTTCATTGTTCTTTACCTTTTATTTCTAGAAGCAGTGAATTGCTAAAGAAAGATATATGAGAATTCTCTCCAGCCTATATCTTGATCAGAATCATTCGGACTTCAAAATCTCCTTTTCTTTATTGTACAGAATGTACGGTATTAGATTTTAAAGACACTTGCTGGCACCATAAAAATAATAACAATACCTCTGAGAAACATTAGCTTCAGATGAAATGGCTATAAAATCAAAAGGACACTCTTATTAAACATAAAAATGATTTCCTAGAAGCCAGGCAAGCTCCAACAGCAATTTATATAAAGCCTATTCGGTTAAGCAGTACAAATTTCAAGAGCACAACAGTATAATAGATTTTGGCTGTTTATTTATTTACTAAGCATTTATTCTGATCTGTAATTATGATCACTACTTACCACATTGGGAGGATCTGACTATAACTCCATCTCCTGCCATCTCCACCTGCTCTAGTCATTGTGGTTTCTTTCCTTTTCTCAAATAAACTCCATCTCTTGCTCACTTTTTACCTGCCGTCTACTCTGTGACGGATGCTGTTGTCACTGTGAAGTTTCTTCTCACCCTCCCAGTCTTCTGGTCAACATCCCTTTTTTCTTCATTTTCATTTTTTGAAATTTTAAGGTCAGTTTACTAAGTTCAATGATGAAAGCTATCAGAAGAATAGTCTTCTGAAATTACTTTTCCTTAGGAAAAAAAAATTAAACAAGGAAAATCAAAACCCCCTGAGCATTACCGCAGATGCTGTGGCAGTCAAGGCTCTCTGCCGATGGGGACAGTCTGTTGGTCACTTGAGTCGCGCCCTGGGTCAGAGGGTCACCCTCACCCTCCAGCTCCGAGTCATCCCTTTCCTGGAACAAAGACTCGTCTACCCCCACATTGTTTGCAGCATCCTCTAAGAACTGGGTATCAGATGTGTCAAGAGCGTCACCTGTTTCAAATAAGTTCCCCACTTAATTTATTTTTTCCTGCTTGTTTCTCTCCTTCATCCACTTTTTTTTGTTTTGTTTTTTAAATTACTGAGAGTTCTACATCAAACTTGGCCTTCCAATTTAAGAAATTCTCAACTATAACAGGAGCACCATAGAATACTTGCTTTTCATCTTCTTCTACATATTGTGTGTTTGCCTCTTTTCTTCCTCTCTTCTAGTTTTGATCTGATTTATTTCATTTAATTTTTCTTGAAAAACTGTCACTAGAATAAAGGCCATCACTAGACCAAGATTTTCTTTAGACTGTAGTGCTAACAATTTTTAAATGCCTGAGACATCGTTATCTTCTGGACTTTCCTGGGAGAGTATTTCATAAAGGGGAGCTTCACCTGGGTAGTTCTCACGGTATGTGAACTTGAAGGCAGTCTGGACAGTCTCCTCATTTTCTCCAGCCTCAGGTGTCTCAGTGATGGTGAAGCTGGGTGGATTTCCTGACAATACTGTGAAGGGGTCTGCGTAGACAGGCTCCAGAGCCTCCAGCCCATGACGCTGCTCCTCACCGTGATGTCATCTAAGTGTTTGCTGCTGTCCACGGGTGGCCCAGACACCCAGCCTGTGAGACCACGGTCACCCTGGGAGAGCCGGCAGCAGCCAGGCAGGCCAACCTCGCCTTCTAGAGTAAGAATTTGACCAAGTTTTAGGAAGCAGTTTGCTCCTCCTGCATTTCTCCTATTCTCTCTCTTTTGTTCCCTTAGTGCCAATCGAACCACAGTGTTACCATTTTTTGTTAGTTTTAGTTTTTCTTTCTGTATAGAAGTTAAACTACAGGAAGGCCCAATGCCTAGTATGTGCTCAATAAAAACATGTCAAGTAGGTGAATTACGCAATACGCTTTCTCATGAACACAAGGAGAGGAGCCACTACAGGTCAAAGAAAGGTTGAGATGGATGGTTTATTTTCTGTTGTTAGAGACATCACAAATGTTTGCCATCACAAGAAACCCCAAATGTGATTAAATGATTAAATAGAGAGGAAAAGGCAGCCATAACAAAGAAATACATACATGAGTATTAATTTGATTCTTCAGTGACAATTGTTTTGAAGTTTATATATTCAAACCCAGAACTTTCTGACTTAAAGAAGGTCTAAATTACTAACAACTCTGCTATATTTACAATTCCAAAAAGGGGAAGTAGAAAAAGGAAAAATATACAACTCCACACATAACTGAAGAATGCCTTTCTTGTCCCTCGTCAGTTGGGCACACTCCTTGCAAACCACAGCTTGGTTAACTCCAACCCTCCACCCACCCTCTCCTGACCCCCGTGCAGCTGAACACACTGTTTCTATCAGCATACAAACACAGTGAAATTTCTCCCGTTAAAAAGAAGACTTCCTTTTTCCTCCTAGTTATCATTCCATTTACTTACCCTTCTTTTGAAACAAAACCTAAAAAATATTTATACTTTATCCAATTTAATCCTTCGCTCCTAAATTTACTCATCTGGCTTTTACTTTTCCACTCTTCAGAAATTACCCTTGTCAACTTTTGCCAATGACCTTCATTTGACTAAGTCTGGTGGGGAGCTTTCAGTCTTCATCACATTACACCAATCTGTAGCAGTTAACAGAAATGAGCTCTCTTCATCCTTGATTAATTTTTTAGTTACACTTGGTTTTCAGGACACCACACTCTTGATTTTTCTACTACCACCAAAGTTATTTCTTTTCCTTCTCTGTTGTCTGTTTCTCTTCTCACCAACCTCTTAAAGTTTGAGTGAGCTCAGTTTGGGAATTGTATGTCTTCTACCTAAATTCAATCCCTAGAAGGTCCCATCCAGTCTCATCATCTATATGTTGACTATACCCAAATTAATATTCCCATCCTAGACCTCTCCCCTGGACACCAGATCACATATAACTTTATAACTTCATGCTCAATATCTCTACTTAGATATCTAATAGCTTTAAAACTCAAATATCTACAATTCAAAAAATCTTGCTACCCCCACCCTTTGTTCCCATCGCAAGCGAGAGAAACTGCATCTTTCAGTTGCTCAAAAGTTTCTTTTTTCTCTCCATATTTCATTTGGGATGTTTTCTACTGCTATGTCTTCAAGTTCATTAAACTTTTCTTCTGTCTTGTGTAATCTGCTATTAATCCCCTTCAATGTATTTTCACCTCAGTCTTCATAGTTTTCATTTCTTGAAATTTGATTTGCATCCTATTTGCCTCTGTTTCATTTGTACTCAACTATTTGAACACATGTAATATAGTCTCAATAACTGTTTCAATGTCATTTTCTGCTAAAACTAAAAGTTTTTATTGACTAATTATCCTTCCCTTGTGGGTTGTGTTTTCCTGCCTAGAGTAACATTTGATTGTATGCCAAACATTCTGAATTTCACCTTACAAAGTGCTGGATACTTTGCATTCCTATGAATCTTCTTGAGTTTTGTTCTGGGAGGCAGTTAAGTTACTTGGAAACAATTTGATCCTTTCAGCCCTTACTTCTATTATTTATTTATTTTTTTGGTGGGGGTGGTGGTAAATCTTGAGTCGGGTTGAGTCTGGCTAATTATTCTCCACTGCTGAAGCAAGATCTTCCTACTCAATGCCCTGTGAATTGTGAGTTTCTCTAGTCTGGCTCATAGCAACAGTCATTGATACCAGTCCTGTGTGAGAGATGGCCCATATTCCCTCTATCCATTTATATGGTATAGACTTGAGTAATTGCCTCTGATGAGTAATTTTCTTTTCTTTTTTTTTTTTTTTTTTTTTTTGAGACAGAGTCTCACTGTTGCCTGGGCTTAGAGTGCCATGGCATCAGCCTAGCTCACAGCAACCTCAAACTCCTGGGCTCAAGCGATCCTCCTGCCTCAGCCTCCCGAGTAGCTGGGACTACAGGCACGCGCCACCGTACCCAGCTGATTTTTTCTGTATATTATTTGGTTGTCCAGCTAATTTCCTTCTATCTTTAGTAGAGATGGGGTCTCGCTCTTGCTCAGGCTGGTCTCGAACTCCTGAGCTCAAACAATCCACCCACCTCAGCTTCCCAGAGTGCTAGGATTACAGGCGTGAGCCACCACACCTGGCCCTGACAAGTAATTTTCAACACTCAAGGAAAGGAAACCCTCTACAGATCTTCACGGTTCTCTCTCTCTGTGTACAGTTTTCTCCTTTCTGGTAGTCTGTCCTGTGAAATTGCTTGGTTTCCCTGAACTCTAAATTCCTTCTCCTTAACTCATAGAATTCTTCAGCCTCTGCTTCATTTATTTGTCCCTGCATTACAGTCTAGAAACTCATGACTAGAGGATTCACTTCATTTGTTTCCTGCTTCTCAAGGATAACTTTCCTCTAGTGCCTGATGTCTAGTGCCTTTAAAAGTGCTGTTTTGTGTTTTTTGTTTTATTTTTTTGCAGGAAAGAAACCTTTCAGATGTTAGGGCAAATCACATCCCTGTTATTCCAATATGAATAGAAGCAGAAGTTACACCATATTTTGTATTAAGTGAAGAAAATAAAAAGAGGGATAAATTAATAATATTTTCACATATAGCCACTAACACATCTATGTGTTTCTTAACACAATGTTGACTTCTCTCACATTTTTCTTAAGTATTTCACATAATTTCATCTTCGTATTTAGTCTTATAATGTTTATATCATTTAAATTTTGGTAAAATATATCAAATAAGTTTACATTCATCTGAATAAATTATAAGTGGGAAATAAAAGCATTACATTTTCTTTACTGAATAGGCCAATTCCATTTGCTCCTTAGGGATGGTAAGACAATAGATTATCACCTGCAATCTGAGATACTTAGATGGAAATAGTTTGTGAGATAATTCAAATTAAATTTCATCAAGAAATGAGTCTTGTTGCTTAATCTTGATATCTAATGTTTAGTGTCACTTGGGTAATTTACTAAAATCAAGCCCAATTTATTTTGTAAAATCCCAGTTAACACAGATATGGCCAAGTATGAAAAAGGATGATTAATTTTCAATCAGCAACAATACTCTCATGCCTTAACTTCATTGGACAGATTATTGACTTAGAAAGAAATTAAAAATGACTTCATATAATTCCCGTATTCTTATGTGTGTCTGCAAAATTACAAACGAACCCAACAATACAGACAATATAGACAATATAAGTAAATGAAAGTTAATGACCCATTTTGATTGGTATTATCAGGACAAAATTAATATTTTGTGGACTGAAAAAAATGTGCTTTGTGATGATTTAGTGGGAAGTACACTCAAGTTGGACAGATAAACTTAGACTTAGCATGTGTTTGGGCCTAAGCAAGTTACTCAGATTCTCTGGGCAGAAGTATCCTCATCTATGAAATGGCAACATTAACAAATAAATATCTGTTAATATTATTAAATTATTATTATTAATATTAATTAATTTAATGTTATTAAAATCATTAAATTTTATATTATATCTTATATTTAAAATTATTAAATTTTAATAAAGTTGATATTAAAATTATTAACAAATAACATTTATTAATAAATGTTAATAAATAATTAATAATCAACATATAATAAATAATTAATAAATTCACAGATTTGCTGTGAAAATTGAGGTGATACATATTGTGTTTTATATATGAATACTCAGTAGATATTCATTTTATATTACTAAATATTCTAATACTTATGCTGTAATCTAAAAGTACATACTATGAGTTATGGCAGCCTGAAAGTATGCCTTCTCAACCAACGTAAATTCAATTTCCCCAATGAGGCAAACATTCTTTCTGACATGTGAGGATTCAAACATCTTTCTCACTGTGAATGAGCATTAATGAACATATGCTATTATTTAACAAGAAATTTTAAGCATTTCAAAGAAAAAAATAAAATGGTCTTCAGAGAGACATGTTCCCAATGGCTATATATAAAATAGTCTTGAGATAATTGGAACTATTATTGCACAAAGAATTATCCTAGAAATTAGTAGAAACATACTCAATGATAATAAAAATACAGGCATCTCTCACTACCCAAACTCATTATATGAACTCACCAACCCATTAGAGTTGAATATATTTTTTCATAGATTCTTTCAGAGGAAATTGTATGTCTTGCGATCTAAACTCTCACTATCTAAACTCTCTTTGATATCAGAAATAGGGACCCAAATCTATCTATATAGGAAGGAAAACCATTCAGGTGTATATGTTATATTTTTCTTTCAATTTTCAATCATTTTTTTTTATTCTAAGTGTTTTGTACGGTATTATTAATAAACCTTAATAAAGTATTTTAACATTTTTCTTCACATCTCCATTTAATATATTTGACCTCGTCAGTAATACCCTGCTGACTTCAGTCTTAAAAGTTTTGTGCCTCTTCAAACATTTTTAAGCCACTTCACTTTGATCGTCATTTGGCCATTTTGTAATAGACGGTCTTAACAAAAACATAAAATAACATAGAAAGTCTAAGTTTCTGAAATTTTTTCATGCAAAACGGCTTATAAAATTTCGAACAGTCGCATGTGTCAGAAGTAGTTTTCAGAGTGGTGTTTCATGTGCAGAGGTGGTCAGGCTTGGCTGAGGTTGCTACTATTAATGGGTATCTTCAGCTCTTTCGTATTTCCCAGGTGGGGCTCATTAGCATTGCCAAGTGATTTAAATTGGATAGGTTATGAGCATAATTTCAGATGGTTGAAAGTCTGCAGATAAAGGATGTTCATAAATTGTGATATATGATTGTGGGAGTTAATTTTTAGCCAAGTGGAATTAGGATGCTTGAAACGCACATACGCTTTCACCTCCTTATTATTTTCATTAAAGACAGAAGAAACACCATATCAGTATAGTGCTTAGGTTACAAAGAATTCTTTGAAAATTTATTAAAGGCATGATTGAAAATGAGCTGCGGAAATCACAGGCATCCATACATAGAACCATTGGACAGAGCCTAAAAGATATACTACAATCAGACCCAAAATGAATATAGTCTATTTCAATAGACATTTTTACACTTTAAACATAATAACTTACTGAGTTGGAAGTTCTGAGGAGGCTCAAGGAAAACAAAAAGAATTCACTCAAGAAGCTACAGGTAAAGCTGTGTCTTGAAAGCTGAAACGTTTTCAGTACACAGAGATGGAAGGTAGGGAACGCACCAGGGACGTGGAAAACACAAAGTTACGAGGAAGGAACGCAGCCGACCAATTTGAAGGTCAGGAAAGAGTCCACTATGGATCGAAGATCTTGGTTTCACAGATCAACACCTAAGTGGACATGTAGGAATAACATTTATCGGGCGTCAGGCAGATGGGAGGGGACGGGTATATACATACATAATGAGTGTGATGCGCACCGTCTGGGGGATGGACACGCTTGAAGCTCTGACTCTGGAGGGGGAAGGGGAGAAAAGTCAACACGCATAACCTAAACTTTTGTACCCCTATAATATGCTGAAATAGAAAAAAAAAGAAAGAAAAAAGTGTTCGAAGGAAAAGTCAATAAGTCAATGAAGAATGGCAGTAAAATGGGCCTATAATTCAGGATATGGTTCTGTTGTAAAGAGACTCCTATTTTTTGTTTGTTTGTTTGAGTTTTATCCTTGTGGAATGATTAGTCATAAGCAGTACCTTGACATGATTGGATTTGGATTTTAGAAAGAAACTCTGCTGGTGAAATGGAAGGGCAATAGGAATGGAGAGAGAGGAGGAGAGGAATTTGTTTAATAGGCAAAGGGAGGGAGATGGGCACCAAAAGTGAAGGCAGGGGCATTAAGGGGTAAAGAGAAATGGAAAGGTTCAGGGATCCTTCAGATAAAAAACATTTTTTTTTTCAACTGGGCATAGCATTTGTTCTTGACAAGAACTGATGAGGGATTGAATGTGAAAATGAAAAAAGAATAGAGACAACGGTGCCTGCAACCCTTCCCTGAGCAGAGGCGTAGGTGCGGGCCCCAGGCGATCAGCGCCTAAGGTACCCCTCTGAGTGGGTCGTTCTGCTGCTCACGTATTTTGATGGTGGTGAGCGTATGAATTTGCACGCACGCGACAATGTTAATACATTGTCTCCACAAAGACTTTCAGATCCCGTTTGCTTGGAAAGGGCTTCTGAACAGAAAACAAAATGAAATAGAACAAAACAAAACAATGAAAGCAATTGGGCAGATAAAGTGAATACAAAAAAACACTTCACATCATCCGGGGAACTCTTGGCAGTCAATCCCACGTTGCCTGGGCAAGTCCATTTTGTTAAACTGAGACAGTAACTAGAAATACGGAGCCTTCTGATGTGTTATTTTTGCCTAAACTCCACCACTACTAATTATAAACAAAAATTGCTTCTAAAGCACTCATCTAGATGTAAAATGTTGGAGACTGGTCACATAACTTACACAGACCACATCTGACAGAGACTAAAAAAGTATAAAACTTTATAAAAGAGCCAGCAGCCTTCTGAAATGTTTCTCCTCAGTGAGCTCTGCATTATCAACCAGGATTTACTGCAGCCGGACTTGAAGGCGGCGGGCACTTTGGGATTGATTTGTAAATAAGGAGCCTGATGGCAAAGTTGATTGATCTGAAATAAGGATGCCAGAGCAATTCTGGCCACGTCTGCACAAAACCACAGATCAGTTCCTTATGATCTTCCTCTATCACGGGGGCTCTGAAAATGAAGGAAATGAGGGTGCTACAGAGTTATGCAAATCCCCTTTGAGAAGGAATGTTTAAGGGTGAGTCATTCACCTCAAGGGAACCACAAATGTCCTTATCTTATTACTCATTTCTTTATCCGCAATTGTGTCTCTGTAACTCAAAAATAATTCTTATTGTGTACTGGAAATTTTTCTCTCATTATACTGTGAGATGATACTAATGATTATAGAATAGAACATTACATCATCATATTTGCTTTTGTTCCCAGGTTTCCTTGACCTCCATATATCTATGCAATTAAGTCATGGGTCTAGTAAAAAGCAATTTCTAAGAGGAAAACATTTTAATAAAATCACTATATTTAAAAGAGCGTTCAATAATACAGCTAAATGAGTTTGCCCCACTGAAGATCAATGCATCTAGTTGACCCTTATATACTACGCTATCAAACTTTTATTAAAGAGGAAGATGAAATGAAGATTATATCTTACTCAAGACTTGGAAAAAATCAATAAAATTCAGGATATTTCACATATCAAAACTATTTAAAAAGAATCTAGTACAATTGTGAGAATTATAATAAGTTGTAGTTGGGATTTCGCTTGAAGTGTTTATCTAGGTGTTTCAATGTATCACACCAGGCATTTTTCTCCTGCCTCAGGTACATATTACTAGGCTTTAGCTATTCACTTTAGAAGCAATCACAAAGAGTATAAATGAGCAGAAATACTGCCATACATATATACAAGATTTTTTTTTTTATTTCAGGATATTATGGGTATACAAGATTTTATACCTTCAGGAGGTCATGAGTCAGTGGTGACCAGTGATAAAGCTGGCGTTCAGGTCCCTTGCTTTGCCTCTCCTTGGTGGTGACTCTGGGCAACTCAACTATCTTGTCCCTCAGGCTTCTCAATGGTAAAGTGGATATAATATTTGTTCATGCCTCATATTTTGTGTGATAATTAAATGAGTAGATCCATGTAAAAATCTTTGCGGAGTGTCTGCCGAAGTAAATGTAGCTCAATAAATGTTAGCCATTTTTTGATAAAGATTGAACTGTAGAAAAGGAAGAGAAAATGAAACAACTTGAAAAGAAAACAAACAAAAGGATGAATCTGGATACTGGTATGAGAAGACCGATGAGAGTCAAGACCTAGATATCAAGAGGACCTGAAAGCAGAGTGAGAAGCTGATTCAGAGCCAAATCGTTCCAGACATTCATTCCCGAATCAGACCCTGTGGACAGCCAACCATTTGGTGATCAAAGAAACTGACCAGGGTCAAGTTGCCTGCAGGAGCTCTGCCAGTGAGACTCAGAAGCCTCTTTTCCATCAGCTGCAGCTGCCAGAGGGCGTCAGATGTGATCCCTGTTGGCTGATGTTCCGGGACCTGCTGACTCCTTGGTCAACGTGCCGGTCTCCCAAGCCAGAGCTACTCACTGCGGTTTGTTCCCCTTCTCTCTCATATTACTGTGTGTTGAAGATGTTTGCATGATGCTTGGTGTGCAAATGCCTCACATTAAACCATGAATTTGTAAGCACTTAATTGGCCATTCAGGCATTTAATTTGCCACGGAGTCATTGTGAATCCTCCTGGAACCTCCCCACCCATCCAAGTTAGCACAACTAGGCTGATGCAAACCTGACACAAGATACAGACCCACTAAGAGAGATTCTGTGTGTAATGTGACACTCAGGGCTCTAACAGTTTGGTTGGTTGGTGCACTGAAACATGGATTAAAGATGCTCTGCTGTGAGTGAATTGGAAATGTCTGATCTCCCTTGGTTTAGTGTAGAAAAAGGATTAAAAAGCTTAGGGAGATTGGAATGTTGGAGTGGATTTGTCATTTAAGACCCACTGACGTACGCTAGGTAGGTCCAGAAGATATACCTTTCATCAACATTTTGAAAACTGAATTTGTAAGCGAAGCTCCAGCATCCCTGAACATCTCAGTGATTTCCCCTCTCTGTAGGCCAGACCTTAAGGTGGGAAGCACAGACAACCGGAAAGCATAAATGCAATGGGAGTAGTTGAATCCAAGGCTGGCAAGGGCCAAGTAGCAAAATGGATGTGGTTGCCATAGTGAACAGCAGAGCCAAAGCTGCAATGAGAATGGTCTGACTCCTGCAGACCTCTGGTGTTGGCTAGTTAAATCATGGTGTTCCTAGAAGTAAAATAGCTAGGATACCTACTAAATGCTTATTTGTTCTCTATAAGCAGGAAAGTTCCAAGTCATGAGAACAAAAGTCCAACTGGAATCATAAAAAACACAGGGTCATGGCCCTTTGAGTCCCCTTGAATTCCCAGACTTAAGCCAGTTAACAGATCCAGAACTCCTTGAATTAAGTGGAGTCTGGGTCCCCTGAGGAAGAACCATGGTACACTCCCACAAATGTAGACTGTTAATATTGCTCCCAGCCTACCCCAAAGGGACCTACATCATTTTGTCAGGGTAACTGCATTGGGGAAGAGAAAACAATCAGTCTTTTCAGGGATTACTGGGCACTGGCTCTAAAATAACATTGGGTCTGGGAGACTCGCCAACCAGCGTAGGGGCTTATAAAGGTCAGGTGAACAATGGAGTCGTAGCTCAGGACCATTTCACAGCGTGTCCAGTGGGACAGCGAGCCCATCCTGTGATCATTCCTGCAGTTCCAGAGGCATCATTGGAATAGACATACTTAGTCAGCAACAGAATATCCACATTGGGTCCCTGACCTGTGGAGTTGGAGCTATCATGGTAAGAAAGGCCAAATGGGGGACATTAGAATTGCCTCCACCTGAAGAAATAGTAATCAAAAGCAATGCCACACTCCTGCAGGAATTGCAGAAATTAGTGCCACCATCAAGAACTCAAAAGATGCAGGGGTTGTGATTCCCACCACAGCCTCACTCAACTCTCTCCTATGGCCTCTGAAGAATGCAGATGAATGTCGGAGAATGACAGTGGATCATTCTAAGCTTAACTGAGTGGGGACTCTAATTGCAGCTGCTGTACCAGATGTGATTTTACTGATTGAGGAAGTTAACACATCCCCAGTAGCTGGTATGTAGCCATTGATTGGGAAAATGGTATTTTTTCCCTCCATCCTTATCAATAAAATCCACCAGGAGCAGTTTGCTTTCAGGTAGAAAGGCACCTTCACTGTGCTTCTTCAAGGGGGTATCAACTCTTCAGCCCTGTGCCATAATGTAATCCATAAAGATCTCGACTGGCTTTCCCTTCCACCAGGTACCCTGCAGGTCTACTACACCGACCACATTATGCTGTGGGCCTATTTGGATTCGGGAGGCAATATATCCCTTATTTGGATGTGTTACTTCAGCCAGTTTATCGAGTAACCTGAAAACCTACTAGTGTTGAGGGGGGCTGAGAACAGGTAAAGGCTGTGTGACAGTTTCAGGCTGCTGTGTAGACAGATCTGATATTGGAGCCTACGATCTCGCAGATCTAATGGTGTTTGAAATGACTGTGGCAGGTAGAGATGCCATTTGGGGTCCATGCAGGCCCCATAGGTGAGTAACAGCGTAAGCCTTTTGGATTTTGGAGCAAGGCCCCGCGTCATCTCCAGATAGCTACTTACCTTTTGAGAGCCAGATCTGTGCCTGCTACTGGGTCTTACTGGAAACTTGACCATGGGCCACTAATTTACCATGTAACCTGAGTTGCCTATTGGGGACTGACTGTTATCTGACCCACCAAGCCATAAATTTAGACATACTCCATCATCAAACACTCCATCAGCAACACTCCATCATCAAATGAAAGTGGTACATGTATGACCAGGCCTGAGCTGACCCTGAGAGCACAGGTCAGCTACGTAAAAAAGTGGCATATACACCACGGTCCCCACTCTGCTGCACTGCCTTCTCTCTCTCAGCCTCATAAAGAACTCCTACAATCAGTCGGCAGAGGCAGAGAAGACTTAGGCCTGGTTTGCAGAAGGTCCTGCACAACATGCAGTCACCACCAGAAAGCAGAGAGCTGCGGCGCTATAGCCCCTCCCTGGCACATCTGTAGTGGGGATGAGAAATCATCCCAATGGTAGAAACTCAGGCAGTGTACCTGCTTGCGCGCACGTTCTTTGGAAGGAGAAATGACAAGTGACTATGTACCAATTCACGGGCTGTAGCCAATAGTTTGACTGGCTGGTCAGGAACTTGGAAGGGACTTGATTGGAAAATGTATGACAAAGAAATTTTGGGAAGGAGTATGTGGATAGACCTCTCTGAATGGACAAAAAACATGAAGTGTGGCAATGGACACGTGCTCATGGAATTCACTAGTTTTACCATGTTCCCCACCATCCTTAAGCATCTAGCTGGATAGAAGGGTGGAACGGTCTTTTGAAGACTGTCAGGTCCAGCCTCTTGGTGAACTGTTGTCCAGATTCTTTGGCTCCTTGCTTGGAAGAATCACAAGCAGGCTGGTGTGACCGAGTGATCACCAACAGGAAGCAGTTCCACACAGACAGCTTTTATTATAGAAGGGAAGGAAGCTACACAAAGCAAGAATAGGTTCTAGAGAGAGAAACGGCTGAGTCTTCACGAGTGGAAAAAGATGTTAAGGATGCCCAGGTGGTTTCCTTTCTGGCCTGGTGAGGGCTTACAGGTGTGCAATGTTACCAGATGATTGCTATACCTGACTGTCAGGTGTTCTGCATTTTCCTGAAGTCCCTGGCCTCTTTGCCCCTAGAAACCACCCTCCTGGTCTATCTGCCACCTGCAGATATGGTCCCTGCCTAAGAAAGACTCAGTTACCATGCCACTCTGTTGGCAACACCCTGCAGGGCTGAGGCAGGGTTCTCTAGAAGACTACGTATGCTTGGAATCAGTGTCCACTATACGGTACTGTTTTTCCAATAGCCAAGATTCATGAGTCCAGGATTCAAGGGGTAAAAATAGGAGTGGTGACACTCCCCATTACCCCAGTAACCCACTAGAAAAATTTTTGCTTCTTGTTCCCATGACTTTATGCTCTGTTGGCCTAGAGGTCTAGTTCCAGAGGGGAAACAAAATATTTCCACCAGGAGACACAGCTATGATTCCGTTGAAATTGGCGTCAAGCCTGAGCATTCAGGCTCCTCATGCCTCTGAGTCAACAGACCAAGACGGGAGTTGTAGGGTTAGCTGCAGTGACTGACCTGGACTGCCGAGGGGGAAATGGATTACCGCTCTACCATGGAGGTAGGGAAAGTATGTCTGGAGTAAAGGAGTTTCCTTAGGGTGTGTCTTAGTATTACCACACCCTGTGATTAAGGTCAATGAAAAACTAAGACAACCCAATCCAGGCAGATCTGTGAATGGCCCAGAGCCTTTAGGAATGAAGGTTTGGGTGACACCATGAGGAAAAGAACCATGACCAGCTGAGGTTCTTGCCAAAGGCAGAGGGAATACAAAATTGATAGTAGGAGGTAGTTAAAAATACCAGCTGAGACCATGTGACCAGTTACAGACACCAGGCCTGTTTCAATTGTCAGCAGTATATTGTCTTTATTTTGTCATGAAGATGTTTGTGTATAGTAAACATATATTAGCCAAATATCTTTGGCTTTTCCTCATCTTGTTCCTTATAAGACATACTGACTTCATATCAGTATTTAAGTATTATTCATTTTACATCATAGTACTTAAGTTTTAGAATATCTGAAGAGTAAGCATTACTTCAGAACTTGACCTTCTCTTCTGGGGAAGAGATTAGTTCCTTTTCAATGAAATGGTTGTATCATTTTAGGTAGAATTATGACCTTGGTATCCTCTTTGTTTAGATTTCTGTATGATTTATGGAGGTGTGTACAGGTGCCACATTGACAAGGAGTGGATTTGTGATGGTTTATTTTATGTGTCAACTTGACTGGGTTAAAGGATGTTGAGCTAACTGGTAAAACATTTCTGGGTGTGTCTGTGAGGCTGTTTCTGGAAGATATTAGTATTTGAATCCGTAGACTAAGGAAGAGCTGATCTCACCAAATTGCATGGGCATCATCCAACACCGTAAATACCTGAGTGGAAAGAAAGGGCAGCGGGAGGATGAATTCTCTCTTCTTGAGCTGGGACACCCATCTTGTCCTGCTGTCAGACGTCAGAGCCCCTGGATCACAGCCTTTGACTGAAAGTTACACCATCAGCTCCTCTGGTTCTCCAGCTTGCTTATTGCCCATTGCATATCGTGGGCTTCTTGGCCTCCCTAATCTCAAGAGCAGTGCCGAGTCCCACAATAAATCTCCTCTTATACACACACACAGTACATATGTCCTATTTGTTCTGTTTCTTTTTATTGATCTTTTTCCTCACTCTACCAATTCAAATGCTAATCTCTTCCAGAAATACCCTCACAGACACACCCATAAATAATGTTTTACGAGCTATCTGGGCATCCCTTAGTTCAGTCAAGTTGACACACCAACAATCGGGAAAATTATCTTTATTATTTGGTTATTATTTAGAACTAATTTGTTTCTTTTATCCTTATCAGTTTCAGCTTTTATCTTTGCTACTGAGGCACTGATCTCTCCTTCCATTTGGCTTGGTCCTAAATACCATTTTGTCTCTACCATGTGATTCTACCTTCCCAACCCAGTCACAGACGCCTAAATAGTGCAAACAGAAGAACCATTTTAGCTACTATTTTGCTTTCTGGCCTTCGGTCTACCAAAGACATAATAACTCACAGAAGATTGTCCTCATCATCTTAGAAGGAGGCCATCAGTAATTTACACAAGCAGCATGTAATGTAAAACCTTCCTTAAGAATAATAATGGAATAAGTGTCAATATAATAAAACAGAGACACACCAGAGAATAGTTTAAAAAGACTAAAGAAATGACAGCATAAATATTAGGGAAAATATGTGGCTACTAAGAAGTGTACACACTAATTGGAAGCTAAATTATACTTGCGCAGTGATGGTCACATCAACATTGAACAGTCAGACTTTAATTAAAGAACTGTGTTAAAAATGCTGCTTTTATTATGAAATGTAAAAAAGAAATGTACAAGTTGTGGTCTTTGACCGTGAAAAACTTAGTTTACTCATAGACCAGAAAATACCCATACAAAAATCATAGAGTATGTGATAATGAATATAAACTCCATTAAATGTACTGAGAAAATAAAAACAGGAAATGACTATATTGTAGTTAATCAAAGCAGTAAGATATGGCCTGCGGAAAAATGGACGTGTGACTTCTGTCTTCCTAGTACATGATACAGTGGTGGAGAACACTTTAGCATGCTTACCTCCAAAAGGATTCTCAGAATTCCACCTGTGACTTTTGTAAATTACCCATATCCACTATATGATTTAGAATGAAGACACTGTTAGCAGATCAGTGGCAGTTCCGTCTATTGGTGGCAGACTCAAAGCAATCAGACTATGAAACTGATATGTAAGATCAGGACAATTACGATGCTGATCTGTCATAACAACTACTATAGAGGCAACAAAATTCCTAGTCCACATGTTCAGCACGTTATCTCAATGTAATCAGACCTTCGTGAGAAGGCAAATCCTAATGATGAGTCTGCAAAGCGTGTAAATGATCAGAACAGAGGAATATGATGAATTGAATATTAATCTAAGTTCAATTTACTTTGCATGATGCAATCCTCTGATGACAGTGACGTACTGCCAACATTCAGGGGCAAGGACATTCTGATGTGTTTTTTCTAAGTCTTCCTCTTTTGGGAGGGAGCTTGGATGGGCACTGCTTATGTTTGTTTCTAAGGATCGACTTATGTTAGGCTTCTGTGGTTGACCAACAACATATCCAATTTAAATTTTCCATTTTGAAATGTCAAAACTTGTAATCAAGTTGTATTCTAGTCCATCACATGTGGAAAATATTTTATCTCTTCAATATGACTTTAAAACTTTTTCTTTTGACTTTAGGATTTAACTCTCAAAAAATTTATTTCTTTGATTTCTAATATCCTAAGAGGTTGATATATATATTTAACTGAGCCCCTAAGCTTTTAATATATGTACAAGATCCTGGGCCTAACATATATTATTGTCAATCATTTGATTAGTAAAATGCCTTTCAACTGAGATGTTCAATGTGCCATATGCAAGTTTGCTATGTAATTCTTAGAATAGCCTAAGAATAATTGGAATCAATAAAAAGTAGACTCACATGCAGCCATGATCTGCTTGCCCAGAATCTCTGCAAGACAAATCTCACTTTTCTTGACTCTCATTCTGCGATTGTTATATCACAAATAACGTCTTTTTACATTAGCTTTAAATATGTGTACTCACTCATCCCATCATTCTTAACCTGCATGAACATCCGGATTCATCACAAAAACAGTTCTTTTTTCCCCTACAGACAATGAGATGAAAGAGTAATTTGAAACATTTACAGTGGTATTTGAGTGAGACGGCAGATAGAAAACATGAGGATGCCTTTCCGGGCTTTCTTTTCCAGGAGCTACTTGCTTTTTCCAGTGGGCAGCGTGCTGTGTCCTTCTTAATGAAGCCGAAGTGTTCTGCATTGCTTGCCCTGTAATTTTCTGGACAGAACGAGCTGTGGCCTGTGCCAAGAAAAAACTACACACTCCATTATCTTTTCAATAGGCCTAAAAATAATTTGCTTAAAAATTTTCTCTCTGTCACTTTTAGAAGTGTTTGCAAAAGTAATTGTTATAGATTTCCTCTAATAATAATTTCAGAGTTGCCTGACATTCATTTTCTGCTATATTTCAATGGGAAACTGAGCTTGAAGTTTAAAAATCACCTTTCATGGCTGTTTCTTTCCCATTATGGTTCACAACACGCATCCAATTATTCCCTCGTCATTCTCACGAGAGTGCCGCACGATGCATCTTTGGAGGAACAGATTGTACCATGCCCTTAATTTCTCTCTTCACTACCCACAAAATCGTCACATTAGGGTGCCAGAAATTTATCTAGTACAGCATTTCACTGCTGATGTCTTCTAGCTTGAGGAATACTATAATTCTAGAGTATTTTTCTGCTGCGTTTGCCCAGAGTGCATTTTTAAAGTATTTCATCTTTCAGTTCCCTAAAAAGTTCTGCAGTTTCAAGAGTCTCACGGAGATTCCACTGTGGTCAGCATATAGATAATTTACATGTTTTAAAACTCTAGCCCAGACTTTTCAATCTAATCTCTATTTGGATCTAACTGCTAATGTACAAAACCATTTTGAAATATTATTGATTCTTGACATTATCATACATTATATTATTCATGAAATAGAGTCTACTTTTCTTATTTTTAGTTTCCTAGCCTTTCCACAAGATGACAGATAATAGTTCATGTCCCTGCCTTAACGAATCGGCATATATAATCTCGAATCATTTTCTTATTCATGCCAGTTTACATTCATGACCTCAAAAGGTAGATCCAAACCCACGTAGCTGCATCAGGAGTAACAGGATGGCATCTTGAAATGAGTGAAATACTTACTTTGCTGCTTAATAGCTACTTGATTTTCAAAAAATACCTGTTAAGTATAATTGAGATTTTTTTTTTTTTTTTGAGACAGAGTCTCGCTCTGTTGCCTGGGCTAGACTGCCGTGGCGTCAGCCTAGCTCGCAGCAACCTCAAACTCCTGGGCTCAAGCGATCCTCCTGCCTCAGCCTCCCGAGTAGCTGGGACAACAGGCATGCACCACCATGCCTGGCTAATTTTTTCTATATATTTTTAGTTGTCCAGCTAATTTCTATTTTTTTAGTAAAGACGGGTCTCGCTCTTGCTCAGGTTGGTCTCAAACTATCTGTCCACCTCGGCCTCCCAGAGTGCTAGGATTACAGGCGTGAGCCACCGTGCCAGGCTGTGATTTTTTTAAAATTGTGGTTTATTTAGAACAGATTTTATTTCTATGACATTAGAAACCAATGCATTATGAAGAACTTGGTGGAATGGTTCTCCGCATCTATCCCACGAGACCCCAGGTATGCTTCCCTGTTCTGTGGGAGCCGGAAGGTTAATAACATCCTCATTTTTCAGATTCCCATGCATCTAGAGTTCTGAATTCGATTTAGATTCAACCGAACAGATACATTGGCACCAGATTTGAAAAGTGGAAACCAAGAGAAGGAAGAGCATCTCCTGCTTCTGCTGTTTATCTTAGTGAAACACAGTGTAGGAAATTGGAGGGTATTAGCGGAGGCCCTACTCCTCCCACTCCAAAGGACTTGAAAGGAACGACATGGACAATATTAACACATTTTGTTTATTTGGATTATGGCTGGCATGGTACTCGTGTGCATCTTGATGTAAGACAGAGTTACCTGGTAATGGTTGATTGCGGAAGTGGTGTTAGTCTGGCACCTGTGGCCTTCTGATTATGGAATAGGTATCAGATCCTTTGGTTGTCATTTCATAGAACATCTTTGAGAAACTTTTCTAACTTAGATCTTAATTCCATACATTGTCAATGAGTCTGTATACAATTCATATCCTATAAGGTATCTATTCTTGCTTAAAATATTATTTCAGTCTGCTTATCAATCCTGAATGATAAAATAATGGATAACAAGAGTGTTTGAAATTAATAGTTTCTTCAGGAAGTGAGAATTTGGAGTTAAGTGACCTGGTTAAATTGGCAGTGCCTTCACAAGCTATTGGCAAAACTATCTGCCTCAACTTGTTCAGTTTGTTTCATACAGCATTCAATTAAGGATATCATCAACAGGATCTTTATAAACATTGTGCCCATTTATAAGAAGATAGGCCATGAGTAGTCTATGACATGCAATAGTAAACAGGTTACTTGAATTACCAATTATTAATATATGAGGTTGACTGAAGTCATAGACTAGAGATTTATGGTCTATGTTTAAATCCAAGTTCTACCATATACTAGCTGTATAACCTTTGGCAAATTATTTAACTTATCTGCTTAAATTTCCTTGTCTGTAGAATAGTACTAACTTAATAGCTTTGTTAATTATTAATGAAGATAAAGCGAATTAATATATTTAAAGTGCCTAGAAAGATGCCAGGCATGGAGTGCTTTCTTTGTTATTTGTCAATATTAGCATTATTGTTACTGTTATTGTCGTCATGGTTGTTATGTGCCAAGAATTGTTAAGTCTGAGATTTTACCCTGCATGCAAGCCAACAAGTTAACCAGCCACAGTTTTCCAGTTACTGGCAGAAGACATGAGCCTCCTGGGTCAGAGACAAAAGGCTGTTTATTATCCACCGCAATAGCAATAGCTAAAATATTCTCATGTTTGCACCCATATTCTGAGTCTTGGTTCCTACAAGACAACAAAAAGATTCAGCGGACACCTGAACACACAATGAATTACATTACAGGACAGAAACCTCAAGGTTAGGGGACCTAAGCTTTTGTCATGGGTAGTATACTTGCCTGGCTTTGTTTCGGATAGAGACAGTATCTTTATCATACGAGACTATAAATAACCAGACTTGCAGCTCTCTTTATCTTCCAGAGCTGTTTGCTATACAAATATATTTGAAAAGATAGTCTGGAACAAAGGCAGCCCGTGGCTTTGCTGACAAGATGTGCAAAAATATGACACTCATGGAGAATTCTTTCCGAAATGATCTGCCCCTTGTTTCTATATCATCTTGGCTTCCGGTGAATTTTTGTGTGAATATATGCCACTTTCATGATTGCTCTGATAAGTCGGACTGACAGAGGCTGAGATGATATTTGTTCAATCTGTTTCATACAGCACTTTAAGGCTATTATCAACAGGATCTCTATAAGCATTATGTACATTTATAAAATATGAAACTATTTAAAAATGCAGTGCCTGAACAAGACTCAAAACATTCAAATTTAAATGGATTGATTTTAATTTTAGTTTTGAAGTAATTAGAATTATCACTCATAACTGTAAAAGGAAATGTATAGGAATGTGAAATGTATTTCTCCTTTATGAGCTGGCTGAAGTAAATTGTAAGAATTTACTTCGTGGAGTTTCAGCCTGGAGTGATTTTTCACAAAGTTTTATCATATACATAAATATTTTATATTCAAATCAATTATTTTCAAAGCAAGGGAAATATAGAACCACTGTGTAATTTAGTGGTCAGACCATGGATTTAAAATTCAAATTAAATATATGGTTTTAGGCAAGTTATTTAGCCTTTGCTCAAGAGAAATTATCCAGAATGCAGACGGAAGGCACGAGAACATAAAGGAGAGGTTAAAGGACGTGGAGGACCGAGGGAGAAGATCTAACATGTATGCAACTGGCACTCGAGGAAGAGACGGTAGAGAGAACAGGGAAAAGGTATGATGACTTAAATGTAGATATACTTTCATTTTTCCATTTACTTGGCATTTCATGTGTATTTTACTTTAGCAAAACACTAAGTGCAAGGTCAGTTCAAAACTGATCTACTTCAATTAGTCCTTAATATCTTTTAATTATTCTATCTCTTAAGACATGATTTAGAAATATTTATTGATTCATGGAAGAAATGTTATGAGATTTCACACTATAAATGGAATAAGATGTTCCAAAGGAGTGAATTTCCCAGGTAACTGAAACTCAAATAATTAAGCTCCAAAACACTCACTATTATTGATAGAGGAAAGTAAAGTTAAAAAAAAATACGTATTTCCCTGATCTCTTAAACCAAGAATGTTGGATATTATTCCACATTTTCTCAAGGGGCAAATGAGGGATTGGATGCTATTATTCACAACTTGTATCTGGTTTTCCATTTTTCTAATTTTCTCTCTGCATCTGAAAACCTCCCAGATTAACAATGAGTCTGAGGAAATAAATCCTTTCAAATAGGCAGTGCAACCATCTTTACGGTATACTGTTTGCTTTGTCAGCAGTTTTCTTGGCTTTACATTTTAAAGATCAGGCAAAACTTCTATTCACAGGAAGCCCTTTGAAGCCTCAGTTTCTCCCTTGTGAATCTCTCACAGCAGAGGTGACATGAATACTTCCATTTATAGCATGATTTCATTTAAATTATTTTGATTAAGTCTGGACTACAAATTGATTGATATCAGGGAAACTACTTGAATGCTATTGATGTATTTAGAATTCTGCTGGTTGTAATTTTACTGAGATGTGAATTTGGAGCTGTTAATACTCACTTTATTATTTAAACTGATCATATTTCTTCCCCAGACAAACATCAGCAAAAACATATTACTATAAGTAATTTTTAAAATATTTGACTAATAGAACAGGCTGAAGATGAAAATTATAATTTATCTACATCTTTATATACACATTTTTACTACCTAATTACAGGTCTATGGGGTACAAAGAGTAAGACAGCAATTTTAATTATTAATAACTGATTATGATAACATTTCAGGAATGAGTACTTCATTACATAAAATTTGAAAATGTCACTTAAATTTACTATGTTATGTGAAAACTGACAAAATATTCATTTAGAATGTATGACTAAACTAAAAACTATATATAGTGAGCAGAGGTCTCCAGAAAAGAAACAGAGATTCTAAGCTCATGAATAGGTTTATGAAATGAAAACATATAAAAACATAGCTGTACAGTAAAATTATTTGGGGAGCTTTTTAAAATTCTCATAACCCCTTCTCGCTAAAAGTTGATTTACCCAATTTTTCTTGTTGATAAAAATTTTTTTTGTTTTCATACATTTTGGGCATTTAAAAACATTTTATCTCGGTAATATTAGCAGTAACAGCAGTAATCAAAAGAGGAACTCTTTTAAATAATAATGCATTCTATTAAGAAAATAGGTCCAATAAGGAAACTGTCAGATTTTGGGGTTTACAGATAGAATGATAAACTTGAGTCTATCTAAAGAAAGAAAAATCTTATTTATTTTATTTAATAGTTCCATGTAAATGTGACACTTTTTATAATAGAAGGTAGCCAATTTTCTGGGTGAACTTGTATTTTTCATGGCACTACTTTCTTACAGTGTTGAAGAGATCAACATTAGCAATTCATGATTCCCTGAAAAATTCAGGGTGGCCTTATACTTTTTGTCACCCCATAACTTTTTATTTTAAAAAGAAGTTTAAGAAACTAACAATTTAATACCACTATTACAAAATATCATGTTATATCCCAATATAAAAAAGCCACATTTGCAATAAATTCAATTCTTGTAAGCAAAGATGTTATGATTAAAATACAAAAAAAAAAAAAACACAATTTTCAGGTCAAATATATTTAAATTGATTTTAATAAGTACAAAAAGATAATGGTTAGCATTAATTTGCATGTGATTATTAGAAATTTTTTAAACAGCAAGCATAAAGACACATTCAATAAAGGTCAAATTTTTTTACATATGTGAAAACTAGTGGCTTTTCCCAATTACAACAAGGTCACAAGTTACAAGTATTATTAGATCTTTAATTATTTTATTAAACCAGAAAGGCTACCATATAAATGTACTGTCACCCAGAAAATTTCAAATTTCACATAATGTGAATATTCAGTTTAGTGTTGGAGCTTCATCATATGTCTTCTATGCATGTAATTTTATTATTAATGTGTAATGAGGGGGAAATATTTCACTCCTTTTTGGGTTTTTTTGTTTCTAATTTAGCAAAAGAAAAAAAAAATATGAAGCTTTTTAAAATTTCCATGCACATCACCTCTAGTATTTCAGGAAAGGTCAAATTCCTGAGTTTGAAGCACACCAAAACCTGAATTTGTATCTGCTCAGGAAAATCTTGAAAATGAATAGGATACCAACAACCTTAAAATCAAGTGCACAGACAACTAAGATCAAGAAGCAATCAAGAAGTTATTCATGGATGGAAAGTTTAATTTTTGAAAACTGTGGCTCAATAGTTTGGTTTCATTTATATCGTTTTGATCATACATTAAACTTCTGTACACATTATGCTAGATTTAAAGCACAAGCAAATGCTCAACTACTGTGCTGAATATATAAAAAATAAATCAATCATGAACAAATCTATAAACCCATTATTTTGAAAGTAAGTCTGCATCTAACTCCTTAGTTTTACTTTTGTAGTACCAGTGGTTTTTACAAATAAAATTTGTTGGAGGTACTCATATCTATCCAATAATATAGGCTTACGTTTTGGCAGCACGTTATGGTAAAGTATTCTAAAAAGAAGCATGAAAACCTAAAATTTCCACACCAACTAAGCCAATTCAACACTTATACAGTCCAAATGATGGCATTTATTTGGGATCAATTTAGGCTTCTTTCTATAAATAGTCATTTACAACAAGGTGTTGATGAAATCAATACATAACCCTTGAAGTCCAATGGGTTTAAATGTTATGAAACCAATAACATGACAAGTAAAAACAAAACCACTCCAGCCACTAACAAAACTCGCAAAATAAGAAAAAAAACATAGGATAAAAAAAGGAAGGAAGTGCTTGCTTTTGTGTACTTAATCAACTTTAATCGTTTTTTAAAATATGTGATCATTACTTATGAACCAAAAAAGAAAAATGCAATGTATTCCCAGAAACCGAACAGTAACTAATGCTAGTGAATAGCCAGCATCGCATAAGTGGAACCTCGCTTGCCACACGTACAGCGTTCTTAGTTGGTATGTGTTGGTTTCTTGTTTAGTGTTTGGTTTCACTGGGTGGAAAAGCAGATAGTGACTTTCTTTTTGGATGGATGTTCCCAAAAAGTAAGGCATGAATATAAATTTGAACTACAGCAAAGAAAAATACAGCTTGTTTCTTAAATTTTATTTTTCTGAAAATATACGTTAGACTGGTGTGTTGGTGTACTATGTAGAAATTCTAGACTTCCAGAACTTCAAGAATCACACAGTGATTACGGTTGTTGTGAGGATTAAATGAGGTAATATATATAAAGGGCTTAGAACATTGACTAGCATTTGATGATCACTGCATATGAATATATTCAGAATCATTTCAATTTAAAAAGTAAGGTATGGAACTAACCATTAATGATAATTTGGTACTTGCAAATGATCAACCAGATACTTAACTTTTTTTTTTTTTTTACTATAAAAAAACATACTAACCAAGAATGATGTGAGGGTTTCTGGATATATTTTCACTCACCTCACACTCATTTAATTCAGCATTCACATAATGCAAACTGTTAAACTCAATGTAGGTCGGAGATATTTAAGGCTGTGAAAATCTGTGCCAGTTTATTATTATAATTGAATACTAAAGTACAATACTGGAGAAGTTCGTATTTTTTCAATCTTTTTCATGATAGTTTTTATATTTTTAGCTACTAACTTACACATAAAAAACCATTTATTTTTTTTTGATTATTCAAGAAGAAACCATATTTTATGTTAATTTGAAAGGCTAATGAAATTTGTTCATTAAAATTTGAATTTAGCCCTAAAGAGAAGTGAACTTAAAAGAAAAAACTTAATAGGAAATTGTCACATTGCAGATATGGTCATTAGCAACAAAACTTTTCCATGGTGTTGGGTTCTGACTTTTTTTTTTTTTTTTGTGGAGGGGTGGGATATGCTTGAAAAGTAGTTGGGGGGCAGAATTAGGGGTCTCAATAGGGGAAAGGAATTCCTCAAAAACTGATTCATGTGATTAACTGTACACCTTGGTAAATTCACTGAAAATCATTTCATTGTACACTTAAAAGGGAGTGTTGGTTGTACGTAGATACAGTTGGAGCACTATGTATGTACTCTATGGACTACTTTGACAGAGCAGATTTTTGAATGTAACAAGATAAGTCAACTTGAGTGGTAATATATTTTGGGAAATCAGCTCACTACAAATTGTGACCATAAACATTGTACTGTAAATGCTTTGTAGCTTTCCCCCATAAAAAAAAAAGAAAGAAATACTACTGATTTTTGTATGCTGATTTTGTATCCTACAACATTGCTGAATTTATTTATCAGTTCTAAGAGTCTCTTTGCAGGGGAGCTTTTAGGATTTTCTATATATTATATAAGATCATATCATCTGTAAACTGGGACAATTAGATCTCTTTCTTTCCAATTTAGATGCCCTTTATTTCTTTCTCCTGCCTAGTTGCTCTGGCTAGGACTTCCAGTACTGTGTTGAATAAAAGTGGTGAAGTGGGCATCCTTGTCTTACTTCAGATCTTACAGATCAAGCGTTCAACTTTTCCCCATTCAATATGAGGGTTTGTCATATATGGCCTTTATTATTTTGAGGTCTGTTCCTTCTATTCCTAGTTTGTTGCGAGTTTTTATCATGAAAGGATGTTGAATTTTCTTGAATGTTTTTTCTGCATTTTTTGAGATGATAATACCATTTTTATCTTTGATTCTGTTGATACAATGTATCACATTTACTGATTTGTTCATATTGAACCATCCTGAGGATGAATCCCACTTGATCATGCTTAATTAAAAGAGATTTTAAAGTGTTGTTGAATTCAATTTGCTAGTACTTTGTTGAGGATTTTTGCATCTATGTTCATCAGTGATATTGGCCTATAGTCTCCTTTTTTTGTTGTGTCCTTGAATGGTTTTGGTATCAGAGTAATGTTGGCTTCATAGAATGAGTTTGAAAGCATTCCCTCCTCCCTAATTTTCCAAAAGAGTTTGAGAAGAATCAGTATTAGTTCTTTAAATTTTTGGTAGAATTCAGCAGTGAAGCCATCAGGTCCTGGGTTCTTTGACTAGAGAATTTTTATTACTGATTTAGTCTCATTACTTGTAATTGATCAGTTCAAGTTTCCTTTTTCTTCTTAGTTCAATCTTGGTAGGCTGTATGTATCCAGAAATTTACCTACTTCTGTGAGATTTTCTAATTTGTTGGCATATAGTTGTTCATAATAGTTTCTAATGATCCCTTGTATTGCTCTGGTATCAGTTGTAATGTCTTCTTTTTCATAACTGATTTGAGTCTTTTCTCTTTTGTTCCTCATTAGTCTAGCTAATGGTTTGTCAATTTTGTTTATCTTTTCAAAAAGCCAACTTTCACTTGTTGATCTTTTGTATTTTTTTAATCTCAGTTCAGTTTAATTCTGCTCTGGTCTTTAGTATTTCTTTTATTATACTAATTATGGGTTTTGTTTGTTCTTGCTTTTCTAGTTACTTGAGATTGTTGCTTATTTGAAATATTTTTTATTTATTTTTTGATGTTGGTGTTTATTGCTATAAACTTTCCTCTTAGAACTGCTTTTGCTATATCCCATAGGTTTTAGTGTGTTGTGTTTCTATTTTCATTTGTTTCAAGAAATTTTTTAATTTCCTTCTTATTTTCTTCATTGACTCATTGGTCATTCAGGAACATGTTGCTTACTTTCCATGTTGCACTATTTTGATGTTCCTCTTGTTATTTATTTCTAGTTTTGTTCCATTGTGGTCAGAAAAGATACTTGATATGATTTCAATTCTTTTAAATTTGTTCAGGCTTTTTTGTGGCCTAACATGTGGTCTATCCTGGAAAATATTCCATGTACTGATGAAAAGAATGTGTACTCTGCAGCTATTAGATGAAATGTTCTGTGAATATCTGTTAGGTCCATTTGGTCTAAAGTACAATTTAAATCTAATGTTTCTTTGTTGATTTTCTGTCTAGACAATCTGTCCAATGCTGAAAGTGTGATGTTAAAGACTCTATTATTGTATTGGAATCTCCCTTTAGATCTAATAATGTTTGCTTTATATATCTGGGTACTTTGGTATTAGGTGCATATATACTTATAATTGCTATATTATATTGTTGAATTGCTCTCTTTATCATTCTATAATTACCTTCTTTGTCTCTGTTTACCATTTTTAATTTAAATTCTGTTTGATGCAAGTATGCCTATTCCTGCTTGCTATTGGATTCCATTTTTGTGGAGTATCTTTTGTTATCCCTTCACTTTGGGTCTATGTGTGTCTTTACAGACAAAGTGAGTTTCTTGTAGGCAGCATATAGTTTGGCCATGTTTTTTAATCCATTCAGCCAGTCTATATCTTTTAAGAGGGAATTTTAATCCATTTACATTCAAAGTTATTATTGATAGATGAGGACTTATTCCTGTCATTTTATTAATTGTTATCCAGTCATTTTGTATCTCTTTTGTTTTTTTCTTCCTCTCTTAATGTTTATCATTGCAATTTGGTGGTTTTCTGTGGTGATGAGGCTTGATTTTTTTCTCTTTCTCCTTCCTGTGTCTGCTCTCCCAGTAAGTTTTATACTTTTGGGTGTTTTATGATAGTGATTATCATCTTCTTGCATCCAGCTATAGGACTCCTTCAAGCATTTCATTAATATAATGCCAGTCTAGTAGTGATAAGTAGCCTCAGTTTTTGCTTGTCTGGGACTTTATTTCTCCCTCATTTCTGAAGAATAGTTTTGCTGAGTATAGTATGCTTGCTTTAAATTTTTTTCTTTTGGTGCTTTGGATATATCAACCTACTCTCTCCTGGTCTGTAAGATTTCTGTGGAGAAATATGCTAATCTAATGAGGATTCCCTCATATGTGACTTGAGGCTTTTCTCTTACTGTTTTTAGCTTTCTTCAACTTCTGACAATTTAACCATAATGTGGCTAATGAAGTGCCTTTTGGGTTGAATCTCTTCAGGGACCTTTGAGCTTTCTGAATCTGGATGTCCATGTCTCTCCCAAGACTTAGGGTTTTTTAGCTATTATTTAATTAAATATATTTTCTATGCCTTTTTCCCCTTCTCTTCTCCTTCTGGAACTCCCATAATACGAATATTTGTTCACTTAATGATGTCCCACAAGTCTTGTAGGCTTTCTTCACTTTTTTTCATTCTTATTTCCCTTTTTTCCCTCTAATTAGGTAATTTCAAACAACTTGTCTGCAAGTTCAGAGATTCTTTCTTCTGTTTGATCTGCTGTTGATGAAGCTCTCTGTTGTATTTTTTATTTCATTCTTGAATTCCTCAGCTGCATGATTTCTGTTTGGTTATTTATGATTTCTATCTCTTTGTTGAATTTCTCATTCATATTGAGTTGTTTTCCTGATTTTATTGAATTGTCTATCTGTTTTCTTGTATCTTATTGAGTTTCCTTAAGATCATTACTTTGAATTCCCTTTCTGGCAATTTGTTAATTTCCCTTTCACTAGTGTCTGCTACTAGAGAGGCATTATGCTCCTTTGGTGGTATCCTATTTCCTTGCTTTTCAAGTTTCTTATGTCCTTGTGTTGATGCCTGTACATCTGATCAAATAGTCACTTCTTTCGAACTTTCTAGAGTTGGCTTTCATAGAGAAAGACTTTCACCTGAAGTTGGGTTTTAGTGTGCCAGATGGGAAAAGTGTAATGACTTGGTTTCCAGATAGCTTCAGTGGCATAGGCTCTATGCAGCTTCTTCCTCTGTCTTCAACATCAGCAATAGCTGTGGGTGCCTCAGTGGCCTAAGCTATGGAAGTTTGTGGCAGTGGTGTCAGCAGTAGTGCAGGTTGTTAATTTCCTAAGTGTCAAGAGCTTTTGGGGTCCTCCTGTTTTCATTTTTCCCACAATGGGAGACTTAGTTGAGGGGATCGCTCTTGGTGATGGCCTACGAGCAGCTCCAGCATTGCTGGGTTCCAGATGCAGGTGCTCAGGGTGGCTGTGGAACCTGGGTCCTAGGCTCAGGGTGTCACAAACCTATTGTGGCACCTGGATCTTGGAGTGCAGGTGCATCCCCTGTGGTAGAGTTGAATGAAGTTTGCTGACAGAGCCAGGATCTGTGACTCTGAGGCACACCGTAGCGGCTCAGGCCCAGGGGGCCAAGTCAAAGCTGTGAGTCCACCTCTAGAGGGCAGGGCTCAGCAAGGAAGAAGAGATATTCTAAGGCTTTGGACTTAGGGCTCCGGGTACAGCTGCAGTTCAGGAACCTGAGCCAACAGGGTTCAGTGGCAACTCAGGTCCCAGGTGATAAGGTACCATGTAGTAGTGATGCCAAACAGTAGAATGGTGGTTTGGCAATATTCCAAACTCCATGAGGCCAGATGCAGTGGCAAGAAGTACCCCAGAATGGTGGAGCACAGCTATTGTTTGGGCCCTGGGGGTGCAGGGAACAGCATAGTAATGACTCTACTTCCCAGGGAGAGGGGTATCTCAGTAGCTCAGACTCTAGGGAGATAATCCAACATCAGGGAAGCAGGGTACCAAAGTTGTTTGGCCTGCAGGGTAGAATGTCTCAGCTCAGCCACTACTCTGTTTCCCTATAATGCAGGATACTGTGTCAGCTCAGCCCTGGGATGAGTAGCTGCTCATCTTAGCCAGGGCATTACGCAGGTGCTAGTGTGCCACTTTAGCTCAGGCCTTGGCAACATGACTATTCTGGGCAGCCCAGACACCATTTTTTCTGAGATGCAGGCTGCCACCTCAGCTGGAGGGGACCAGGGAGGGGTAGGTGGAGCAGCTTCACCTCCACTTGGCCCTACAGGGATGGGTGTAACAACTACTGGCAGCTCTGCATGGGGACATCAAGGCTGCCAGCAGCTGAGGTGGTTCTGTGATAGCGTAGCCTCAGGGACATAGGGGAGCCATGGCCACTCAGCCCTGCAGCAAGACACACTCCAGCCTTAGTCCCAATTCCAAGATTGCATAGTGCAGTGGCCATGCGGGCCACAGCTGATGAGGCTCAGTGTCACGGCCTTCTGTGGGGGAAGCACAGCTATGTGGACTCCAGGCAGCTCCCTCAACTGGGCTTAGTCCTATGAGGATTGCAGTGAGGTCTGTCCATGTCCCAGCTGGGGACATGGGTTGCTGGGCTTCTCTTGTTCTCCTTGCCATAGGGAGAAATTCCTCCTGACTCCCAGATGGTCCCAGTGGGGACAGGGTGGTGGAGGCCTAGTGTTTCCTTCCATTCTCTGCATGGCCATCCTGAGTCTCTGTGCTCACTGGGGTTCTGTTACTGCTCTGATGCACTGCAGCACTCTCCTTCAGTTATTCTCATTAAGATGGAGTTGTTTATTCACTGCTCTGGCTGTCTTCATGAGGGGGACAGGAGCTGGGGGCTGCTAGTTGGCCGTCTTGCTGATGTCACGCCAAGTACTCTAGTATCTGACGTAATGGTTACCACAGTAATTCCTTTGTCCAGTGAGGCTCAGAGGGGTTTAGAAACCTGCTCAAGGTCATGTGCCCATAAACAGCAGGATTGGAATTGGATGTGAACCCGAGCGGGTCTCACTGGCTCCAAAGCCCCTGTTCTAAGCACTATGCCCAGGTGAAGAGTGGGCAGAGAGACAAGAGGGCAGAGCCAGGGCCAGGCCCAGGCAGGAGGCCAGCAGAAAGAAAGAGGAAAGGGAGAGACAAGGAGGGGACACACCAAGGCACTGCACTGAGAAAGCAGAGGCCAGCAAGGAAGACCTTAACAGAGGTCCTGCCTCCATACCCTGTTTCACACTGTGGGATGGGGAACAGGCCTGCCATTTATTCAGCAAACACTAAGTGCCAGGCACCGTACTTGGCACAAGGGACCCAGGACAGCACACACAGTCCAGCAGGGGCAGCAACAGGACACCTAGCCATGACCGCACACTATGACAAGCACTCTAAGATATAATCAGCAATCAGGAACCCACTCAGGGGCTGTTTGGGAGGGCTGGAGGCAGAGTTCCAAGACCAGGCCTGGGCCAGAAAAACGGTGGCCAGCCGGGAACTGGGCTCTGGCAGTGGAGGCTCCAGAGGCCAGGCCAAGGCAGTGGGAGTCATAACAAGTCACTAGAAGAGTCCAAGCAAGTAAGAGGCATGATCAGAATGGTGTTTTAGAAAGAGAACAATTATGTCCAGGTGGGAAGAATTAGCTCTTTTGAATTTAAAGAATTATTAGAAAAGAAGGACCATATTCTGTGTGACACTATACAGTTGATACATGTCATTATACACTTGTCCAAACCCACAGAATGTACAACACTATGAATGAACTCTGATGTAAATGATGGGCTCTGGGTGACTGACAACGATATGTCAACGAGGCTCATCAACTGCAACGAAGTTCCACCCTGGTGCAGGATGCTGATCACCCAGGAGGCTGTTCCAGGGGTGGGGGTGAGGGGAACACAGGAAATCTCTGTACGTTTCTGAGCTTGAAAATGTGAAACCTAAAACTGTGACCCTAAAACTTCTCTAAAGGGATAAAGTCTTGAAAGGAAAAAAAGAAGGACCATATACTGACTGAGGATGGAGAACGGATCAGGGCTGTGGGGATGCAGCCTGGAAGTTAGGAGGGATGGCTGCAGCAACCCTGCTTGAGCAGACTCAGGGCAGGGGACCAGCTAGGGTTAGTCCCCGGCATGAGGGAGAGGGGGATAGAGAGGGCAGCCCACCCTCAAGCTTCAGTGGAAGGATATGGTGCCTGGCACTCAGTGTTTGCTGAATAAATGACAGAAGGAGGAGGAGGAGCAGAAGGGAGAAAAGTGTGGGTTTCAGTTTCCAAATATCTCCTTAGGGACAGCAGAGTGAGAGTGGCCCGGAGCTGAGGAGAGAGGGGGTCCATGCCCCATGCCACCACGGGAACCAAGGAAGGACTGTCACTCATACACGTCTTATCTCCTCAAACTACCTGCAGATTGCCCACACCCTGGCCCCTGGTCTGTACCTCTTCACCAGAGTCGAAGGGCTTCCAGTGCCCTGGCTTCTACCCCACTCCCCACTGTCTCGCTCCCCACTGTCCCGTTACAAATCTAAGAAATATGTAGTTCCACAAAAAAAAAAAAAAAAAGCACGCAGTTAAACCAAAGTGACAGGCCATCTTCCCAAAAGCAAAATACACGTAGGAAAAAAATGCTGGAAAGTTCTGGCAGAGGCCGGCACATAAACACATTCCAAGGCATTGCATGACTTTTATGCAACATTGACTGAGCTGGTCAATAATTTAAGGGGAGGGGAAAATCTGCAAGTTGACATAGCAACTGTCACATCGCATTACTCGGGCTACCATTTCCATACAGATGTCTTCCTTAAAGACAAACACTTCCCCAGATGCCCCGTGAACTTGGGCGTCTCTTTGCCATGGAGAAGGAGACATCTGGTTTGCAGTAGATTTGCATCAGCCTCCCTGTGTTCCTCAGGACTTTCTGGCCTCAAGCAACTTTGTTTTCATGATCTAGATTTTAATTGAAGGAAGATGGAGCGAGGTGGGGTGCCTGGATCCTGAGGTACAGCCAAACTGCAAGGTGCTGGGGGCTAACCCACACCAAGGCCAGTCCGCCTGGGAAAGGAATCTCAAAGTCACCAGGCGGACCAACACAAGATCAGTAGGTTTCTCAGGGCTGGGGAAAGCACAAAGAGACATAAACAGCCCCCCAGACGTGGTGGCAAAACCTTCAGTGTGCCTCATGCAAGCAACCCACCCCCACTGCCAGCCCAGCCCCCCGAAGACAAAGGCTCCACTCTTCACACTTCGAATATTTTCCTTGGAGCTTCCCTGTTTCCAAATACCGTTAGTCCCTTGGTAAGAATGACAAGTCTTTGTTTACGGGATGCTGTTTTCCCCTAGGTTGAAATCTAACTCACAGTAAGTGCCATAAGTTAACAGGCAATAAAGAAGGAAATCCCAAACCATAGTTGACATGTGTTCCCAAAACACACTGTTATCACCACGACTAGCCCTTCAGGCTGCACCTTTCATGGCCTGAGAAAAACAAAATTCTCCATTACTAGCATGGAGCTCCTCCAGGTTGCGTGAGAAGTGGCCTGGGTCACTCAGCTGCCCAGAGAAGCAGATGTTTAAATGGAGGCTGAGTTCCTGGCCAGAGCTCTTTTCCCCCAAGCTGTCAAACCTGCTTTAGTAGGGCTCTACCAGTGTGGACAGTGGGATGGTTTTAGCAACTCTGGCCCAACGTGTCGCTTTGCATTACCCAGAAAGAAAGCATGGGCTGAAATGGAGATACTGGGTCCATGGGATCACAGGAGGCATGTTCACATGCAAACGGGGTGCCTGCTACCCAGGTGGTCCCTGCAGTGGGCTCAGGGGAACCCCACTCTGCATCCTTTGTGTTCTTGAGTCTGCAGGGACATCACACTTCAAAGCCAGAAAAATTGCAATCACTGATCAGACTTCACTAGGTCAGCAAGCCTCTCCACTTCCACCACCCTAGCTTGTTTCTCACTAGATACTGCCCATTTTGTTAATAGGCCCATCCTGCCGGACAGAGCCGGGTTGAACCCCTTCCAACCCACCGGAGGGCCCAGCACCTCCATTCTAGGACCACTACCAGACACAGGAGCTGCTCTAGCTGGGTCCCTTTCTGGGAGTCAGAAACTCACAACCCCCACCGCTTCTGGCCTTCCATCCCTGACCCATCCACAAAATCGGGGTGGCCTGCACAGGGCTGAGGAGCACCCCAGAAAGGGCCTCTTGCTTCTGAGGCACGTCAGGGCCACAGCTCCCTTTCCACCCTCCCAACCCACCACCTGCCCCAAACACAGTCCAGAGAGGGTCTGGCCACAGGCCCGCCGTGTCGCAATCCCACCAGGCCCAGGACAGCCACTCAGAAGGAGTGGCCACACCACAGCTCCGGTTTCATCTGAATGTTTGCCTTGGCCCTCGCTGTCACTGCAGGCTATAACGGGCAAGCTTTTCCAGGAAAAAATCATCATTTTTCGATCCCCTGCTTGTTTTTCTCAGGGTGCACATGATGTGCAATCACCAAAAACTGTAAATAAATTAGCAGCAATTTGAAGGGTGAGCGTTACGCTTGATCACAAAACGTCCTGGGAGCCGGCTGGAGGGATAGATGTACTAATCAGGGCAGTCAACAACTGCAAACACTGTTACTTCAGTCTTTCTGCTCCCTCAGCGTCCTGCTGTCTGTTTCTCAGCCCCGCTGCCTCCCGGTTCCATGTTTCCCCGGTGGGGAAAGCTAACGAATATCTACCCACCGCCCACTGGGGGTGCCGGCCCCCCGGCAGAGCCCAGAAGCGCTAAGAGGCAGGACCCCTCCCGTCAGACAGCTTATACTCTACCCAAGAAGATCCACCACAGGAAATGACCAGGGCACGGAACAGTGACCAGTGAACAACTGCAAAGCGATGTGCCCACAATGAAGGTGCCCCATGGTCCACATCCCCCCAGATGGAAGATCCGGGTGCAGACCCATCCTGCAGGTGCCCAATCTCACTTCCCTGCCATTGCTGTCCCACAGACCCATCAGACAGGCTGACCTCACCTTAGGCTTTTTCTCCTAAACTACCCAGCATGGTTAGCACTACCACCAAGCCATGCTGAAACCTTCCTCATCCTCGCTTTCAATCACCCCATGTTTCTCCAACCTGCGTCCTCCCTGCCAGAGAAGCCTGAAGCACCTCTCCTTTGGTTGCTAGCTGCCTCCAGATTCCATGGCTCGTCCCTCCTTCCATCCATCCTTCTTCCCAATCCCAGGGAGGGCATTCTGCTAAGGGCTGAAGCTCCAGCCAGGGTCCCTGTCTCCAGCCCCAGCCCCAGCCCCATCCTCATAACCCCTCCTTCAGCGTGGCCTCCCACGCAGCAAGGGCCGTGAGCACAGCGGGAAGATTTTGGGAAAGGAAATTCAAAAAGTTCAAAGAAGGGACTGATGTGACTCATGGACACACTCCACAAGGTGGAGCGGCTCGGGAGGCAGGGAGGGGCTGCTGCTGCAGGTGCAGAGCCCCCAACCCACAGGGCAGGGAGCCGCCTCTGCAAGAGCCAGGCGCAGGCACCACCTATCAGCCAGGGCCAGGAGGCAGGGACAGAGGTCCTGAGGAAGTGGGCAGTGGACAACTTATCCAGCCTCACATCCCCTATGTCCATCAGATGACCACTTTCCAGCCAAAACCAGGGATGGCACCCCTCTCCTCCCAGCAATATCCAAGAGTTTCCTTATTCCAGAAACTTCTCAGTTACAATTTGCCATCTTTAATCAGCCTCCAGGACATTCTTTGCTGTGCCCTCTGATCACTCCCAGTGCCCTGACCACTGGGCTTTATAGGAAAAACAGATATCAAACAGATATTGTCAGAAAGAGAGCTGAAAGGAGAAAATCTGGCAAGACAATCAGCAAGTTTCCTGACAAGGATAACAGAAAGGACGGCCTAGAAAAACTAAGGGTGTGGCCCAGAAGCTTGCAGAGAGGGCTTCCATCAGAAAGTGTCAGATGTTACAAAGATGTTATCGTGCCAAGGATGGACGAAGGTGCCCCCAAACCAAGGACATCCCCAGGCCTGGCACAATTCTGTAAGAATACAGTGGGGAAGGCTGGAGCACTGAGGAGCTCAGGCGGGCTAGAAAACTGCTCTAGGAAACAGGGTGAGTGGCCTGGGTAGGCTGGCTAGACTACGAGGGGAGAACCTCCAGGAGGAAACACACATTGACCAGATGCTCTAGTGGTCACAGAGGACCACTGTCACTGGAAAAGCTAGCCGTCTCCAAATTAGAAGCAGAATTGATAGCTGGAAAGAGTGGAAAGACAACAGGAGTGCATTAGCTACTTTTAGAAAAGCTCAAGTCTCTAGAGCCTTCAGGGTGAATTTATTCACAGGGGCCAGAACCTGTGAACACAAACCTGAAGTTGAAACCTGTACTCTCTGGAAGCAGACAATACCAGGAACGGGCCAAAAGACCAAACCCAAACTAGTGCTGCCCCAAGTGTGAAAGGGGGAAATGTTGGTTTTTAAACTAATGCCTGGTTCACCTAACAGCCTAGAGTGAATTATGAAAAAATGGCCTGTAAGAGCCCAAAAATGGAAGACTGACTTTAAAATCAGTATGAGTTCACCAAGACCAGATAATACAAAATGGGCCCCACTTCCTTTTCTGAGAGTGTTCCCAGGCTAGCATTAGGAGAACAATGGAACGCAAGTCATCTCAATTTCAGCAGCTTAAATTCCACTCTTACTTTCAAGTGTGCATTTCATAAAGTCTCTCGAAATATCTTTGTGGATGAATCAGCAATGTGTGCTAAATAACGGACTCGGTATGTTTTTAAAGATATAATACTTGCATGAAAAAAATCAGCATTTTTTCCTCAGTTACTTGGATAACAAAGAACACACACCTTCAAATGACACAAACTATGCAGCCAGAAGGAAGAGTTAATATAACTGGATGCGAGGACCTATTCTTTAAACAAGATGAAATGCTAGACCCAAGTAAAATATAATGGGAAAACATAGGCATAAATCTTCATGACCTTGGATTAAGTAATGGTCTCCTAGACATGACATCATCAAAAGCACAGCAACAAAAGAAAAAATAAAGTGGACATCATAAAAATTAAGAAAGATTTGCACTTCAAAGGATACCATCAAGAAAGTGAAAAGACAACCCACAAAATGCGAGAAAATTTTTACAAATCATAATATGATAAGGGATTGTATTCAGAATACATAAAAAACTTGTACAACTCAATAACAAAAAGACAAATAACCCAATTTAAAAATGGACAAGGATCTGAACACACAGTTCTCCAAAGAGGATATACAAATGGCCAATAAACATGTGCAAAGATATTCAATATCACCAGTCATCAGGGAAATGCAAATCAAACCACACCCAAAGATACCACTTCATGCCTGCTAGAATGGCTATAATCAAAAAGACAGCCAATAAAAAGTGTTGACAAGAATGCCAAGAAATTGAAACCTTCATACATTGTTGGAGGGAACGTGAAATGGTGCAGATGCTTTGGAAAACTGGCAGTTTCTTAAAAGGTTAAACATAGTTACCATATGACCCACTAATTCCTCTTCCGGGTTCCCAAGAAAAAAGGAGAATATATACACCCACACAAATACTTATACACTGGCTGAGCTCGGTGGCTTATGCCTGTAATCCTAGCACTCTGGGAGACCGAGGCAGGAGTATCACTTGAGGCCAGGAAGTTGAGACCAATCTGAGCAAGAATGAGAGCCTGTCTCTACAAAAAATAGAAAAATTATCTGGGCATGGTGGCATGCCCCTGTAGTCCCAGCTACTTGGGAAGATGAGGCAGGAGGATGGCTTGAGCCCAGGAGTTTGAGGTTGCAGTGAGCTAGGCTGATACCACTGCACTCTAGTCGCGGCAATACAGCAAGACTCTATGTCAAAAAAAAAAAAAAAAAAGTCCATTGACTGATAAACAAAATGTGGTATAGCCATAAAATAGAATATTATTCAACCATAAAAAATGAAGTCCTGAAACATGCTAGAACTTGGATGAGCCTTGAAAACATTATGCTAAGTGAAAGAAGAAATCATACGCAAAAGGCCAAATACTGTATGATTCTATTCTAAGAAATGTCCAGAACAGGCAAATCCATAGAGATAGAAAGTAGATTAGTGGCTGCCTACGGCTGGGGAGGGTAGAGGGTAGAAGAATGTGGATGCATAAAGGGAGTGAGGTTTCTTCTGAGGTTAATGGAAATGTTCTAAAGCTGATTGTGGTGATGAATGCACAACTCAGTGAATATACTAAAAACCACTGAATTAGACACTTTAAATAGATGAATTATGTGGCATGTGAGTTGTATCTCAGTAGAGCTGTTTATATATGTATAATGGGAACAAAGGTAATATCCTTCCTTTAGGTTTGAAATATCAACTACACAAATTTTGAAAGACAGTCATGTCTTAATAACCAGTCTATGTGAACAGCCCGGAGCCAGGCGTGCAGGTGGTGGGCTGGGTGTCAAGTGCAGTTGAGGCAAGCTTGGCCGGAAATGCCAGGGTGAACTGAGGCCAACTCTGTAGAAGCAGAGTGTCCAGGCCAAGAACGTGAGCGCTCTCACCACCGGCCAGTCTAGCCTCGCAGTTCCTTAGGCAAGCATTCTGCAGACTGCAGAGTGCCGGCAAATCACCTGGGATCTTGTTAAAGTACAGATTCTGACCGAGCAGCTCTGGGGCCTAAGATCCTGCATTTCTAACAAGCTCCCTGGCGATGCTTTGCTGCTGGGCATGGGCCACCTGCCTGACTATCAAGGAGTAAGGCAGGAAAGTGAAGCTCAAGGGATGCTACGTGACTTCACCCAAGCCACCCACTCCTAAGAGGCAGAGCCAGGATTTGAACCCAGGTGTAAATGACTCCAAACCCACGTCCTATCCACAACAGCACGCATAACATGGGTTCCAACGCCATGCTCTAAGAGAAGCCTAGGTCTGAAAGAAAGACCCAGGATATGATCGGCTCTGGAGTCCACATCCCAGGAAAAGCAATTGGAGAACGAAGATGTGTGAGCTAAAGAAAAACCAAAAAAGGCTTTGTTGACATGGCAGCTGGCTCACACCTGCATGGAGGAGCCATGCCCACCTACCTGGATGGCCCCAGTGAGGAGCACGAGACCAGTGGGGAGACTTATGGGCTTCTCAGTTTCAGCTCCTCATGAAGGATGTTCTAAGAAACAGAGCTGTCCCAGCATAGCAGAGGCAGCCCCAGGGTGTGGAGGCCTCAGGCCATAGGCCAGTGTTCCCCAGAAACCACCTTCACGATTTGACACATCTGTACAACACCTGTCATCTCAGTAGCCCTGCCAGAAATGAGGCATCATTTGCTATGGTTATAAAAATAAATCTTACGAAGACAAAACATTACATTCTAGCAAACGGTGCTCAGCTAGGAGGCCTACTCTCTTTTTTTAAAAAAAAACAACCAGAGAGATCAGCAAGTGTTAGTCAAGCATTAAAGGCATATTAGCAGGAAAAGGAAACATTTTCCTCAATATGTTCAGAATTGAAGTAAAATTTGAAAGATCTTCCTTTTTCTCCTTCTGAAATTCAGCTGCACCACCTAAAATCATCTTAGAGAACACTAGACCTAATGATCTCAGTGCTCTTCCAACCGTGAGCTTCGGGATGCCTGCGTCCTTTCTCTGAAGTTAAGTGGCCCCAGTTCCCTCAAGCATTGCTCAGAAGGTTTCGAGCCCTCTCAGCCAGCAACGCCGGGACTCGCCGTGGATAAGCACCACGTTGCTTCAGTCCTAGTTTGAGCAGCACCAAGAGAACTGAGCCATAACTGAGCTGGGATGTTATCCTTCCACCGACTCAGCCCACACCACGTCCGCTCTCCCGCAGCTCCTCCTTCGTGGGTGCTCCCTGTGCCTGCCCCCGTCTCTTTGGCCAGGCGGTGTTGGTCACATCCTCCCCAGCCCTTCCCCGATCTGTTGGTGCTTTGGGATTGAATGCATGGCAATTACCCAACGAGGCAGTTTTGGATCAGTGTAAAAAACAACTTTCCTACAATTAGTAAGAATTGAACAATCGTAGTTCAAAACCAGATTAGGATGGCCTTGTGTGACATGGCCTTCCTACCCAGGAAGTCCCCAAGTAGAACCTGTCGGGGAGGTGATTCCAAATACCAAAGTTCCACCAGAAGCTACTAAGCAGGGCCCCACTCTGAAATCCGTGCTTCCCTTACACAACAGGATTCCAAGTCAGTCCTAGCTGACGCCAAGCCAAAGTGCAGGTGCATTCTGTCACACCACCCAGGCCACAGGAAAAATTGAGAAAAGCAAAAGGCCACCAGTTGATGGCAGTCTGAAGGCTGAGATAAGCGGTTTTGATCTAATACAGAAGATCAGAAAAAGGACACAACTTTTTTGACGAGAGGAGTTATTTTTTAACCTTGAGCTCAATTAATAATTAACAAATGAGAATAACAAAACAAGGGGAAATACATGAAATAACAAATAAGGGGGAAATAAATGAAAGGTAAGGCCCTTGGGAAGTACAGAAGCAACCTAGAAAGCAGCTTCCTGGCAGCTTCAGCCATGTCCCCTCAAGGGACGTAAACCAGCCTCTGTCCAGAGAAGTCCAGAATGAGCCCGCAAGGAGCACCGGGGACAAGGACACCTGCTGCTCAAACCAGCTTTATGGAAGGTGCATTCGCAGTTCCTTAGGGGGAAAGGCGGAAAGCTTCACCACTCACATCCTACAACAGACTGCCAGGCGCGATAACCACGTGCCACCGGGGAATTCACCGTTTCAGGACGTTTTTCATTTGCTCACAGGGTTATCGGAAGTTACTGAGATGGATTCAACCACCTTATCAATAATTAACTCATACACAGAGCTTATCAAACAGCTTCTAATCCCTTTAGCTTCCGTGTAAACACACATAGCCACAAACACGCACGGTCTTCCCAAACAGAATTTCTCCCAGAAAACGACAAAGGAAGTAGCAATAGCATTCTCCCCGGTCACAGCTGAGCATGGAGGTGAGGTGACACGTTTGTCACAGCTGTGAAGAGGGTCCTTGATACCATCGCTGCTACACAGTCCACATGTTTTGAGCCACAAGACAGGCTTTGGAAGTGTGCAGTGTGTTCGGGAAAGAACTCTCGTCTGCCTGCAACACCGGATTAAAGATCATGACGTTCCAGCAACACCTGAGTGCTTGTTTGAAATCGTGCAGAATCGCAGCCCACACAATAGAGCCCACGGCAGTGGGAAACATTTGGAAACTTTATTTAAGGCGCTATTATATATAAGGAAGGGTCTGTAGTGAGAGCTCTTAGAGCTTATGAATATTTATTGTAGTACATTCTTGAAAACAACAAAAAAATTAAGTCCAGTATAAATGGGAAACAGATTTATAAGAGTCAGTCATACATTTACATTATGCAAATTGTAGCTAGAGACCTATAACCAGAATACTGTTAAATGCCTAAAAGCAGGTAGGGGAGTGGCTGATATTTGGACATTTTCTTAAAATGAGCAAACAACATTTTTAGAGTTTTTGACAATCTGTGCACCAAGGGGTTCCTGTGGGCACAACTTGTTACTTTCACTAACCTGATAATGGAGTCACAAACTCAAGGCAATATCAAAGGCCTGAGATTATCACAGCCTCTTTGTTCATGGCAGTGAGGGTTCTGCCAGATGGTGACATGAGACACCCTGAACCTTGACCGGAAAGTTTTCACACCAATCTCAGCCACCTCCAGCCCCGAAGCAATGAGGAGGCTTTGCCAACATGCCAAAACCTCCCAGACAATTAACTAGGCACACTTGTGTTTCACATGCAGCAAAAAGGGAGGCATTACAGCCATGCTGAATACCTTGCCCCAGAGATGTCACCGTGGGCTTTGTGATATCAACTGAGCAGGGCATCCTCTGAGTACAAACCCCAGACAGACATGTAAGTCACAGGCAAAAAAGTCTATCTCTAAGGCAGAGGGAGAGCTGAAGGAAGCATCCCTTTGCAGATGTAGTTAAAGACTCATAACCCCATATCACACCATTTAAGGTTTATTATTATTATTAGGAAATAATTATTTCTATTATTTTTTTACTTTGTTTAGAGACAGGGTCTCGCTCTCTCACTTAGGCTAGAGTATAGTGGCATGATCAAAGTCCACTGTAACCTCAAATTCCTGGACTCAAGCAATTCTCCCACCTCAGCCTCCTGAGTAGCTGGGACTACAGATGTGCACCACCATGCCCTGCTACTTTTCATTTTTTCTAAGAAATGATGTCTCACTATCTTGCCCAGGCTGGTCTCCAAGCAATCCTCTCACCTCAGCCTCCAAAGTGCTGGGATTATAGGCATGAGCTACCACCACACCCAGCTTATTATTATTTCTTATTATAGTCACTGAAAGAAATCTGTAAAACACAGCCTAATAAAGGAAAAAATTTCTAAGTAGGTTTAAACATAAATTGGGAGCTCCAACAGGTCAGAAACAAGTTGCTTCACCCCAATCGCTAATGCCCTTGGCTTGGGGGGACTGGTGGGCTGCAACTCTTCTCTCCTCCTGACATCACAGTGCCCACTGCCAACGGCCTACAGACCCCCGCCCCAGATGCAACCAACACGGCCACGCCTCTTCTCCAGAAGACTCACTCAAGGAGCTGAAGGCCTGTCACAAATGGTCTCTTCACAATGCAGAGGAAGAATAAGTGAGTTACAGTTTGCATATACTTCACCACCAGAAAGAAAAACCCCACCCAACTGTCACCCTGCAAAAAATCCTCTACCAGGCCCCAGCTGTGCAACCTTAGGCAAGTAACTTGACCACTCAGAGACCTCATGTCCTCATCTGTTCCCGAGGGATGAGAATGGTCCCTTGGCCTCACAGGGCTGCAGTGGGGCTCCAACAATATGACCCAGTGCATGCAACTCTGTGCATTGCTGTTAACAAGAACGGCAAGTGCTACCCTCAAAAGCAGCTCTGAGTACTGCCATTGTGGGCAAGAGTGTCTTTAATACAGAAATCGATATCTGCATCAATAAAGAGAAATACTAATGCACTATTGGATCCCCACCATTGGATCCCTGAAAGCTGAAAATAAACCAGTTCTGCCTTGAAGGCTCTTCTAAGTTCAGCCTACGAGCACAACTGTCATTTCCTAGGTATTTGATTCCATCTGTTGCATATGATGAAATCAAGACCCCTATTTTTAAAATCCATTGGTAACTACCAACCTGTCTTTGTGTCCTGGGGATTAACCAAAACCAGTATCTTATGCTGAGGCTCATCACGGTATACAGTGCAAAAGCAAACAGATGAAGCTTCAAGTTTAACCTGAAAAAAGAATTTTAAAAAAACATTTTGTTCTTTCGTGATCATAAGGGCACAGGAAATCACTTCATAATTAATTGGCACAGTACGCATTAAAAGAACACTGTTGCTCAGACATTCATGTGACAGGACATAGGCAATAAAAAGATGGAAACCTTACCCACTCTCACACCTACTCTGCCGACCAAACGCCCTTCAGATCTCCCTTCCCTACACTTGCTACCGCAGCAGCCTTTTCCATCCTAATCCTACAAAAGCAAAGGGCCACATACCCACCTCTAGCCCACGCCTGCCAAATTGACCTCGTTTGTCCTCCCAGGGCCCTCGTGGCCACTCTATGGACACAGCCCAGGACGTGCCTGCCTCCACCGAGATGCCACTCAGCCTGCCTGCTGCCCTGGTTTGTCCCGGCAAGCAGTCTCAAGAAATGCACATCTTTACTGGGCCCTATGGGCCCAGCCCCAGCTCCTGTCAGCCCCGGGGCAGAGAAGCTCAACTCCAGGTGCCTGTCTGTTACATGAGAGAGGAACCAGGGTCTCTAACACCGGGATTGTCCCAGAGCCTTCCCTTAAGCACCCACACCCAAAGCCCTCTCAGTGGCCATCAAACCCACCATTCCCAGATTCCAAAGCAAAAGGTCAACGTGTTCCAGTGCAAAGTGTGTTTTGAAAACCAAGGAGGGTATAAGAAAATTAGAAAAGAATGTGTGAACTGAACCAGGCAGGTAGGCTGCCTGTGTAAGTTTACAGCAGACCTCCACTGTTTCAGAGAACTGTCTCTCTGGAACAAAAGCAAAGGGGCAAAGAGGTGTAAAGTCATTTCAGCATTTCTATCACATTAAAACAACTTACTTTTAGTAACTGTCTTACTTCATTATGGTTTTGCTAATAAGACTAAAATTATTCACTCACTGAGCATACTACATATTGAGGGGAAGGTTGAAAGTTGTGTAATCCATAAATATGTGTGAAATAAAAGCAGGCGGCTGAAACTGCATGTAAAGTTCTTCAGGGCTAACTCTTGCATTTTTGCCCCCTTCTCAGATGCCCTAGCACCCCCACACTCCACCCAATCCTGGCCCTCCGCCACCCCCGGGCGTCACTAAAGACCGAGCCTTAACAGAGCTTGGTTTCTTTTCTGCTTTAACAGCCACTAGGGGGCGCCGAAAGCGTGTGCGGACTCCGACCTCCCTCTGCAGATGAACAGCGTGGATGTCACTATTGGGAACTGGATTCTTCTGACAGTGACTGCAAATAGCAGCTCAAAATCTCAAGGAAGCCACACTGTAAACTGCACAAGCCATTGTTTTCACTAACTCTGGAACAACTTCAGTACAGAGAAATAAAACCCTGTCTTCCTCAACCAACTGTGCAAGCCAGATAGCAACAATTTTTGCTACGAGTAAAATCTTATACATACGAATCAAGAAAAGTTTGTCTCTTTCAACAGATCAGCCTCCAATCTGAAAGAAAGGTGACTGATGCAGGTGCTGCCCAAGATTCACATGCTCTTTTTGCTTACTGTGAGGAGGGGGAAAAGGTCTTACAACTGACACAGCTTTAAATTTTCACCCACAATCCCACTGTCCTAACAAATAGATAATTTTCACTTCTCTCTGTTTCTTTCCAGTCCTTGTTCACAATGAATAGAATCTTATCAGTGCCAAAAATTATCATCGATATAACTCCACTGCAAATCACAAAATTGTAGAATTAAATCAAACCTAGAGACCAAAGACCAACCCTTCCAAATGGGGAAACCGAGTCTCAGCCAGGCATTCCACACAGTGTCTCATTTAATCCTCATAACAACACTACAAAGCAGATGTTGTTATTGTCTCGGTTTTAAAGGTGAGAATACCGAGATCAAAAAGGTTAAGACTCCAGCCCAAGGTCACACTGCTAGTAAGTAAGTAGTAGACGTGGGATTCGCATAGCCTGTCTCGCTCCCTGCCTGGCAGAACTGGACTCGCACTCAGAACTTCAGACTCCCAATCCAGGATTCCTTCAGCTTCCCGAGATGAGCTTATTCTAGCATTCACTCTAGAAATTGTTTTGTAAAAATCTATAAAACTCTTTCAGCAACATTCCACTCTCCAAATTAGATCTTGCAGAGCTCTCCACTGAGGAAGATTGTGCATACCTGCTCCCCAGTGGGAAGAGAGAAAACCTCTGATGAGGTCAGAGCTCCTTCCCTGAGTGAGACATAGTAAGCCAGAGCTGCTTCCTGATGCCCCTCAGGGTCATCTTCCAAAATATCCACTGGGTAAATGCCTGCGAGGAGGGGAAGGCAAGAAATGACATTAGTTTTACTCTTTCATTAAAAGAAAGTCATTTATTTCTTAAAGATTAAAAACAAATTGAAGGCCGGGCGCGGTGGCTCACGCCTGTAATCCTAGCACTCTCGGAGGCCGAGGTGGGAGGATCGCTCAAGGTCAGGAGTTCGACACCAGCCTGAGCAAGAGCAAGACCCCATCTCTACTATAAATAGAAAGAAATTAATTGGCCAACTAAAAATATATGTAAAAAATGAGCCGGGCATGGTGGCGCATGCTTGTAGTCCCAGCTACTCGGGAGGCTGAGGCAGGAGGATCGCTTGAGCCCAGGAGTTTGAGGTTGCTGTGAGCTAGGCTGAC